>JAPDRP010000023.1:600000-810337 GCA_030247845.1 Coniosporium tulheliwenetii | reverse complement strand
ACCCTAACCCTAACCCTAACCCTAACCCTAACCCTAACCCTAACCCTAACCCTAACCCTAACCCTAACCCTAACCCTAACCCTAACCCTAACCCTAACCCTAACCCTGGCACCACCCCGTTACGGTTTACGGTTACGGTTACGGTTACGGTTACGGTTACGGTTACGGTTACGGTTACGGTTACGGTTACGGTTACGGTTACGGTTACGGTTACGGTTACGGTTACGGTTACGGTTACACTCTCCCCTTTACCCTCTGCTCCTCAACACACCTACAGCCCTCCCTCCCCCTAAACCCTTTCAACCCCTCCTTCTTCTCCCCTTTAGCCTCTCTTACGACCCTTTTCTTCTCCACCCTTTTACCCTTTTACCCTTTTTCTCTCCAACCCTAACCCTCTCAATCCTCTAACCCCCAACTCTAACTTTAACCCTTTAGTGTTACGCTTGCTCTCTCTTCTCTCCTTTTAAGCCTTCTCTAAACTTTACTCCCCCTATAGTACTCCAAAAACCTTCTACTCTTTACCAAACTTCTCTCTTTTACTAAATCCTAACTCTTTACCCCTATCTGCAACCGTTTACCCTTTAACTCCTAAAAACACCTAGACTTCTTTCCACCCCTAATACTTAACCTATACCTCTAAACCCCCTACCCTTTTAAAGTTTTGCTCTCCTCACTGCTAGTCTCTTCTCTAGCCGCTTTTTTCTAGCCTCCAAACTTTTAACCTTTCTAAACCTTTTTTACTTCTCAGAACACTTAAACCTTAGCCTTGCTACTCTTCCTCTTACTTTTACTCTCTCTCTCTACACTTCGTTCTCTCTCTTACTTTACTTTCCCTTTAAATGTAAAATAGTTTAACCTTTTTTCTTCTAGTTAGCCTTCCTTCTTGTACAATGTTAACCCTAACCCTGAGCTTTCTTTCTCTTGTCATCTTTCTATTTACTAATCTTCTATGCTTTTATTTACAAATCTTAAGTGTTCTATGACTTTATATTCCTACTTTCTAGCTTTTCTTTTCCATAAAAGAAAGAAATAAAAAAAACTTTAGATTATATATTTCCCGTAAATCCTTTTTTGGTATGTATTCTATTCTATCTTGTAGGTTCTACTGGATTCTACCTTCTATCTAATTTAGCTAGTAGTCTTTTATAACTATAACTTCTAATCTGCTTTAAATATCTATATTACCTTACTATACGGGTTGCAGAACGAAGCTGTAGGTGTACTAGCTAAACACCTTTTCTAGTTTCGATAAACATATAACTCTAGAAGCAATAAGCTAGCCTTGAATTACACTCTAGTGATATGGCGACCTAAGAGGTTTCAATAAGATATAGTAGTCATCCTGGATGGGATTACACCAAGAACCTTAGCCTATACTATTTACATCGCTAGTTCTACTATCTTCTGCACGCTGCTGGTGCCGCTGCCATGTTCTTTCCAATCCCGCCTTTATGTCCTCCATAGTCTGGCTTAAAAACCGCGACGGCTCTTCGGGGATCGCCCGCATCACCGCCCGCTCCGTTCGACCAATCTCCCAGAGCTCACCCTCCTGCATCTCGTTCAGGTCAAGCCATTGCACAACCTCTCCAGCCTCCGTCATGTCGTTCAGCCGCGCCTGGTGGATTGACAGCCACATCCGTTCATGCTGCTTCGTGTGCTGCCAGAAGACCGTGTTGTTAGGGTATGGAACGATCCAGTGGATGAGCGGGAACAGCTCCTTGATGCGGTCGGTGAAAGCCTTGCCAGCCTCGATCCCACAAGAGGCACTGATAATCCGCACGCACCGCTCATGCAGCACCCGATACCCCTTTCGGTCCCAGTGCTTTCGAGCCACGCCATCGTTAAAGTCCCAAAGGAAGTCGATGAAATCGTCCAGCTCCTTGTACGCCATCTTGTTGCCACTAGCTAGTCGATACTGCGGCACGTCAGACCCGTCCTCTGGCATCAGCATCTTCTCTAGGTTGGCCTGGCAGAGGGTGGAGTCGCCCTCGATTGCCCTGGCGCGGTATTCTGGCCGGATCGATGCCCGGATCGACGAAAAACATCCTTGCGGAAGTGACGCAGGCAGGTCCACACCATGAGGAGGAACACTGTCTCACGGACGTCTGCCGAGGACCGATACCGCTGCAGCCATCTTCCCAACGTCTCAACCTTCACGAAGTCGTCCTTGGCCTCTCGGACCGCGCGCCAGCGTACCTTAAAGGCCTCTACTATGTGGATGTTGCCAAAGAGACTCCGGCCGGGAAGCTCGTCCAGGAAGGTAAAGCGCTCCCAATCGATCTTCGGTAGAAACCAGCCGTAGCCGTACCGCTTTACTGTGCTCGAAAAGCCGAGACCATGGAGCCGCTTCCCGTCTTGCGGGACTGCCACTCGTCGCACCACAAAGCAATCTCGCGACGGATCTGGTGGCTGGAGATGCTGAACTTCAACAGGCGTAGGAACATGATCATCGCCTGGCTATGCTCCCACGAGATAAAGCCATGCGTGCCCAAGCTACGGACGTATTCAAAGCCAGTGGTGAACTTGTTGCTATTTGCACGCACGAATCCCAAGAACGTCGCCGTGGGTAGGCGCCAGAACGGCATATACTCGACAGGAACGGTCGTCTCACGGTCCCAGTCACCCATAGCCTCCAGCCGATCCCGGACGCGACGCGCGAGCGTCCAAGTCATGCGATGCTCCTCCCGCGTGCCAAACGACTTCTGCGTCGATCCCGTGATGCCCGCCGCGCAACGTGCCCTTGCTTCCCAGGTACGACTTGTTCAGCGTTTCCGTGCGATGGTTCTCCGAGCCGCCCGCATGCTGCCATCCCGCCCGGATCTTAGGATCCAGCGCAAGGCTCTCCAGCGCGCCGTCGCGGAACGGGAACGTCTTGGCCGCGTCGAAGATCTCCTTCTCGCTGGTGTAGAACTGGCTGTAGACAAGGCCCTGCCGACGGCTAGGCGATCGGCGTCCGGTGAGTATGGTCATCCCCACAGCATCTCGTAGCAAGGCCGTATGGTAGATGCTCCGCAACGATGGCTTTGCCGGAGAGCCGTGCAGCGACCACTGCCAGTACGCGTCCAGGCAGCAGGGCCGCCATAGATACGTCTCCGCCTGCTGGTCCCCGGCGTCCTGGTACCAGAGGAAGGATGGTGAGGCGCATACCTCCTTGCCCACATCCAACCACACTTGGTCAGGGTCGAGGCGATCCACGTTAATCACCTGGCCCCATCGTAGGAAGAAGTCTTCCCACATGCCCTGCAGTGTCGGTCGCTTGGTAAGCACCTTCAGGTTCTTGCCGGTGAAGAAGATCTGGACGTCCCGAAAGCCCTGCAGCCCCTCCTCCTCCTCCTCCTCGACGGTATGCGTGATGATATCCCAAACCTCCTCCAGCATCTCTGGCCGAAGGAAATGGTGGATGTACTGATGCCGTGATCCTGTCTTGTCTATGCGGGCGTGAGATTCGGTGTGACTGGCCTTGCTCCCCAGCTTCCCATGCTCGTAGCTGGCCGGATAGTGTTGCAGCGTGGATGCTGGCGCCTGGCTGTAGATCGCTGGGAGGAGGACCTTGTCCGTCCACCGCCGAAGAACTTCTTGGCTGAGGTAGTTGTTTGCCCTGCGTCGCCCGTGTAGGTGCGGGAAGAATAGAAAAACCATAATGTCTTCCTGACCCACCAGCCGGCCAAAGAGATAGTGAGGCACCGTATGGAGAGGGACCTGCCGCGGTCGGCCACCCTGCCCCCTGCAACAGGGAAGGTAAGGTGGATATCCGCCGCCAGGTTGGAGACCACGTGCGGGGTGGGGTTGAAGCGGATCCCCTGCTTGGCCATTGCTAGGCTGCCAGCAAAGCCCATGATGCTGTCAATGTCATATGTGACCGTCGCAGGCCAGGGCGACTGTTCCTGGTGGGAGCAACGGATACACAGCTCTGCAGGCCGATCCGGAGCTTCCGGCGTGGTTCCCAGAAAGGCATGTTTCCATTGCTCGGCATCCGAGGCGGAAATCTGTCCCTGCGGCAGCATGTTAGGGCAATTTAGGGTGTCCGGCAGTAGCTCGTGGCGCGAGATGAAGTCCTCCAAGGAGATGTGCCGGGCTGAATCCACATCATGCTCCTGCTCCATCCGTTCATGGTGGCTGGCCTCGCAGCCGTGGAATCGTCGCACCAGCTGCTCCGCCAGCTTCGCCGCAATATCTACCGCATCCTCGACAGTGCCGGACTCCCCAGCTTGCAGTCGGCGTGGCTCGGGCGCCTGAGGGCTTTCGCGTGGCCTCGCCGTCTGAGAACGGCTCCGTGAGCGTGTCTGAACGCCCTCCTCTGGCGGTGATGGCGGTGCTGGGGCTTCAGCTTGGATGCTTAGGGCAGCAATGTCTGGCAGCGGCTGCTCATCCTCATGCTCATCTTCAATAGAGGCTATCCGATCGGGCTAGATAGTTTCGCAGAGGCATCGTTAGCCCGGTTGCCGCCGGGATAAAGGAAGGAAATTGAGGACCATGGTAGAGAGAGTGTGTTAGATGGAGAGTAAAACATCTCAAGCTCCAGACATCCGGTAGAGGGCCTTGCAGGCCTGTTCAGTTTATAGATTAGAATCCTATAGCCAAAGGAAGCGCAACCTAATAGCTACCTCGAGAAAGTCCCGCTGCTCCTCGTCAGCAGGAATGCTAAGCCCTTCCGCCTGGATGCCGCGCTCGGCTGCCGTGATCTGCCCATTCCCTTCCGGCCCGGCCTGCTGGAGGATGGAATAAGCATCGAACTGGACCTGAAGGCCGTCGGAGGAGCTGGCCGCCTGCTGCTGCGCCTTTCGTCGCTGGCGGCTCGACTTTTGATGTGTGCTTGCTGCTGCCTTAAGTTCTTCGGTGGTGTGGTATTTCCTTGGGCGACCCCCTTCTTCTTGTTCGTCGTCTCTAGCGGCATAATGCGGATGCTAATAGCTAAGCAGAGAGAACCGGTGTGCGTCTACAAGAGCAGGAATAAGAAAAGGAAAGGAAAGTTTAATGGTAATCGTACAGGCGATACAGACGCTCGCGGGGGTAGAATAGTTGAGAGAGATAAACAAACCTTTGGAAGGGAGGGGAGGCGCTTATCCAGATTGAGGTTTTTCTGTCCACCTGCTAAGGCGCTAAGCCCGTTCGAGGTTTTCCTGGCCTGGTCTTGGCGCACCCCATCAACACGACGTCGAATTCCTGAACTTTGCAGCAACACCACGCCATAACCACGACAGATATTCCAATTCTGACTGCACAGCACGATTCGCCGTGTAGTATTCTACAAGTTTGCCATACAACGTCGTCCTAGCTCCCGTGATGCCGCCTCTGACTCTAACCACAACTGCGAGGATAGATAAAGACTAAGCACGGTTATCTATAGTTTTAGTTAGTGAACTATAATATTAGATAGTATATATAGTATAAGTACTTACTTTTTTAGGGTTTTCTTTTTTTCTTTTAAAGATTCTCGGGTAGGCTAAGGCTATTAACCTTTTAGATATAGAAGATACAATAGAATAGAGGGCTTTAGAGTCTTAAGACTTAGTAGATAGAGTAGTAATAGTAGTAAGTAAGCTTTTAAGTCCCTAGGCTTAGAGTCTAAAAGAGATAGATAGTAGAGTAAAGAAAAGAAGAAGAAAGGTAGAAGGAGAGGCTTATATAGTAGATATTCCTTAAGTCTTTCTACATATAGCTAGCCTAGATACTAGGTAGAATATAATAGAATTAGCTAAGATTAGATAGAATATATTAATATATTCTAACCGGCTACTAGTATTACTAATATACTTATTATTATTAATTCTATTAATCTGTTTATTATATGGATTAGTTATATTAAACTCCTATTAATTGATATAGTATAATATCTATATATAATAGACTATTTATAAGATATATTAATAACACTAGTCATTATACTAGCTATATTAAGATTTTCTAGAGGTTCTATCCTTTTCTTATTTATTTATCAAAGATATTAATATTATTAATATTTCTATTAATATTAGTAATCTACTTTCTACATACTATAGTAATATGAGTAATAATATTAGTTCTACTAGTCTACTAGCTTAATATATTAGTTTTTCTTAGAAATTCAAGGTTTTCTTAATATAAATAGCTGGTAGATTAGTTAAACTATATTAGGTAAATATAGATTATTTAATATATAGAACTTATCTAGTACATCTAAAATACTAATTATTTAGTATTTTATAATTTTTCTTCTAGAATTAGTTCTTTTTAATAGAATTCTATTTGTTATAAATAGAGCGCTAGGATTCTAGGTTGTTTTAATAATAGAACTAGCCTATAATAGAGTTAGAAGATAAGTTTTATAATAATAAGTGCTAGATTCTAGCTATATAAATATTATAGTGCTTAAAAATCCATTTCAAAGAACTTATTAGTTATTAAAATATTAGATAGAGGTTATTATAGTATAGTCTACTAACTAAATATACTCCATCTAGCTAGAAGAGTTAGATTATATAATAAAAACAGCTCGGTTCTAGTCTTTCATACTTTACTAGTACTCGATCTTTTCTTTAAGAATTCTTAGTATCTTATTTCTAAAGTTAATAACTTCTTAAGTATAGTAGCTATAGCTATACATCTTTAGATAAGTCTAGATTATTCTCTCTATAGAATCTATATATAGTATTCTTAACATAAATTATTTAATATATTACGGTCTTAAACTCTAGAGTTAATTTCTCTTAATAGAGTTCTTTTTATTATAAGTAGAGCACTAGGTATCTAGGTGGTTCTAATAATAGAGTTGGTTTATAATAAGGCTAAGAGGTAAATTATATAATAATAAGAGTTAAATACTAGTTATATAGTATTACAGTATCTAGAATTCTATTTTAAAGAATATATTAGCCATTATAAAATCGGATAGAGATTATTATAGTATAGTCCGCTAACTAAATATACTATATCTATATAGAAGAACTAGATTATCTAATAAAAACAGCTTGATTCTAGTATTTTATACTTCTCCAGAATCCGATCTTTTTCTTAGAAATTCTAGGTATTTTATTTCTAAAATCGATAACGTCCTAGGTATAATAGCTATTACTATAATTTCTTAGGTAAGTCTAGACTGTTTTATCTATAGAATCCATCTATAGTATTTAAAATACCGATTAGATGATATATTACGGTTTTTTTTCCGAAAGCGGCGTCTTCTCGGCGGGATGCTTCCTATCTTTAGTAGAAGGCTAGAAGGGTAGGTGGTTCTAATAATAGGATAGGCTAGTTATGATAGCCCGAAGCGAGATATAAGAGAAAAACAGGCGAGTGGTAGTAGAAGATTGGAAATCCTACATCTAGACTGGCATGGTAAGTTATATGTCTACTAAGATTATCGGGGCTTTACTTTTGTACTCGTCATGTGTGCTGCATCGCGTTCAGCTGCTAGAACGTTGCGCAAGAATGTGTAGAGACTGCTTTAAACCGCAAAGGTTGCTGGACAACAAGCTGCAATATCACAACTTAGTTACGTGCCTTCATGCCTGTACTGTATCCCTTAAGTTACGGAGTACGGAGTAACTAGTCCCAACACCTCGTCGCCCGTCTTCCTAAGGCAAAAAGGCCCGTGCACGAACATACATATCCCGATTCCCCTACATGGCTGTCAGCTCGTCGCCTTGGACCCTAAGGCAAACCGGGCCCTGAAATTGGGGCCCGCCCTCACTAAAAGTTTATGGGTCTTGAAACGATGCGCTGGCCCACAAACTTTAGTTGGGGGCCCCCCAATTTCAGGGCCCGGTTTGCCTTAGGGTCCAAGGCGACGAGCTGACAGCCATGTACGTTACCAGAGACTTGCCGCCGGAAAGGGTGCGGCCGGTGTGGATTGTCTCGCCGTCCCTGCTAATCTGCCTTACCGCGCCACCACCGCACACTGCATCCAGCTTTCCAGTCAAATAGCCGCCCAGAACCGCCCAATCAGCTCTTGCCCCTTGAAACCACAGCCCCTGGTGGCAGTGCACCATCCTTGAACCTCTGTGCGAACCAGAAAGCTTTCAAGGCAGCCCACCTTCGAGTTCGAAATCAATGGAGGGCTGTGCTTCGCACGGTGCTGCGAGCGCCAGGTGCGTCATCGGCCTTCTATTCTAACTCGTTGTTACTCCTAATGCAGATCGAACTTTGTCTCTAATCTCTCCATCCACCTTCTTCATTCTCGCTGAATAACAACTCACTTTTCTTTGAACTCGATGCCCGCAATCCCTTCAGGGACTCCGTCAGCAAGCAGTCTTCCGTCACCGCTTTATGTTTGTTACTTCAATCAGACACAAGGATTGGTGTCGGCGACGAATTGCTCGCTAGCGGCGTCACCAACTGCAAACGACAAACCACAATCCGCTTGGACCATCGCGTTGCTCGTATTATCGATTGTGGTTTCTATATTGTCCTACGGCGTGATCCTTTACTACATCTGTGTACAAGTAACACTATGGCTCCCAAATTGGCGTCAGAGGACCGAAAATTTCGTGAGGCGCATCTTGTTCTGGCGTCCAGCTCCAAAGCCAGAACCGCCCCGCTCGAACCTCTGTTAGCTCAGCCTGAAGAGGTGCCAGAGCCAGAGCCAGAATCAGAACCCCTCAACCAGGCACGCAAGCGTATTTCGATCAGATAAAGGAGTCCTGCACCCCGAATGAGTTACTACTCTGGGACCAGGTAACATTCCCAGGCAAGTACAACAAGACTACTGTTTCTACGGATACTGATTGTCTATCCGCCAGACGCAATTACTTCTGGGTTTGAAAAGATCCACCTGCCGGCGGCCACGATAGAAACAGTCAAGGCTTTCGGCGTCCCACTCCTCAATCGACGGAGCGAGTTCGCGTATGGTGTTCTAGCAAACAACATCATACCTGGCTTGCTATTACACGGACCTCCAGGAACGGGCAAGACGCAGCTTGTCAAAGCGTTGGCCAAATACTGTGAAACAAGAGTTCTTAGAATATCAGCCGGACGCATTAACACTAAATGGTTTGGGGAGAGTGAAAGGGCAGTAGCGACCGCTTTCACTTTGGCCAGAAAGCTGAGTCCTTGCATCCTTTTCATTGACGAAGCCGACTCCATGCTTCGCAAACGCCGTGGTGGTGAGGTTGAGAGTGAAGCTCACCGTAGCACTCTGTCGCAATTTCTCTCGGAATGGGATGGCTTCGGCACAGATGGGGACAAGCCAATATTCGTAGTCCTTGCAACGAATCGACCCTCGGATCTGGATGATGCAATTCTCCGTCGAGCTCCCAAGCGAATAGCTATCGGTATCCCTACATTCAAAGATCGTGTTGCGATCTTGAAGATTCACCTGCAAGGAGAACAACTGGATTCCGACGTCAGCATTGAGGGGATCGCACGGAAGACGGACAAATTCACTGGGTCAGACTTGAAAAATCTGTGCATTGCTGCTGCCTATGCATGTATTTTCGAAGATGATGCTCACAAGACTGAAAGTGAGGTGCCGGACAAAGTCGAAGATGGTAAGAGATGGGAGGAAGAGATTGATGTTGAGATTATCAACCTCGATGGTGAAAATGGTGAGGTGACTGGGGTTGAGAGACATGCCGAAAACCATGTCGACATCGACGATGAGGAGCATGGCGAGGATATTCCATTGCTTTCGCTTCCAAGCAACACTGCACCAGCGACAGTCCCCGAATTACCACTGCCTCCGCCTACAACAGACAATGCAGCAACGTCGGTCCCTGATCCTCCGCGTCGCCTATTAAAAGCACGGCACTTTGAAAAAGCAATCAAGGACATCACTCCAACGTCTACCTCGAAAACAGGTATGAGCATCGACCACATTTTTGAAAATGGGCTCTTAGACGACACATCATCACAACCATCGAAATCGAATACCGCGACGAAGAGAATGATTGTCATTCCACGATCAAGAGTGCCCTTCTAGAAGTTTTATTCGATTGTATCATAGATTCATTTCTTCTATATAAATTCAATAGAATGTGAAGAGACGAAAATGCGTCTATACACACTCCCTCCCGCTCTTCCGACAGCGTCCTGATTGAGTCCTTGCTTCTATCTTGTAACAAGTCCTATCTTGTACATCCATTCGTTGTTCAATCCCTTCTGTTGTTTCTCACACGTGGAGCAACCGCAGTACTGATCCAGACGCTGTCTAGGTCTTCATTCGCTTGAAGACTAGGTGGTGGTACTCGATCTGCTGTTAGTATCACGGATACCTGCGGACAAGATTTGGTCAGCTCTACCAGACAAGGCAGCAGAACGTCCTCAATGCTGGCTTCGCTCTCTGGTTTGCACTTGTCGATCCGATCGATAACAAGGAAGACTTCTCCTGCCTGATCTGCTAGCATCTTGCAGATGCTCCACAACTGCGTGAATGTTGTTGCTCTGCTCAGCTTCCTTGTATTGAAAAGTTCGGGATTGTGGAAAGCAAGTAGCGGGAATGACTCCAGGAGCTGTACGATCATGCGCCGAGCAAGCACGCTGGGAGACAGAGACCCATGGATACCAGCACAGAACACATAAACGGCGGTCTTGTCCTGAGATTCGAGCGCACGTATGAGATCGACAGACATCTCTGTCACCCAGGTCTCCTGGTTGCCTGATCTGCCTCCGACCCAAAAAGTAGCTTGGCGGCCAGTATCTGACCAGTCTGAGAAGTATTTGAGTACTCCATTCTGGTCCCAGTGGTCTTTTGGTGAAAGATCGAAGGTGTGGGAAGCCAGTTGATCAAGCTCGGGGCCTGCGCTGGCAATTTCCGGGAACACTTCTTGCCGTAAGATTTGAACGTATGACTTGGCGTGGAAAGCTGTGATATCTGCATCGCATCAGCCTGAAATTCTGTTGCTAGTAACAATGGAAGCCTACAAGTTTGATTCAAGTGAAGATTTTCGACTTTTTGATTCACCATGGCGATGCTGGATCCGAGCACTGAGACAGCGCCCTCTAGATTTTTGTATATTCGAGAGATGACTGGGAAGGAAGGACATTGTCAGTGATAAACTCATGTTTTTGTAGGAAGACATCTTGTACATACCAAAACCCGTGTTATCAACGACATCTTTCATGTCGCTTGTCTCGGCAATATGAGCTGCACGCGCTAGATCGTTCATTCTTTTTGTCTGTTCCCCAATCCTTGATATGTAATCCTCGAACTGAGTTTCGATCGGTTGGAAAATGGCATCGACGAATTTAGCTGGTTACAAAGTGAGCTTGTCACTTCCTCGCAAGAGCGCTCAAGCTGAACTAAACATACTGAATCTTCCAGTGCAATAGTATCGCGTGGCGGCTTCCAGGAAAGTGATTACCTCGACATATAGAGCCGACGCAGTGGTTTTCATCGCATTGGTGGGAAAGATTGATTCATAGAATTCAACCAGAGGTAGCTGTGCTGTAACAGATTCAATGAACTCTGCAAGAGCCTGCTGCTTCTCTTTCTTATCCACAACAGCCTGAACAGATCAGTATTTGATCGCGGCTTCTTTTTGCCGCTTACCTTGAAGACAATCTCCAACAGACCAAAAGTGATCGTGTATTCAGGACTCTGCGGAAGAAGAATGTTCACGATACCCGACACTCTTGTAGCGAAATCGCAGAAGCCATTTGTAAGCCGAGCAACTCGAGCCGTCAGAACAGAGTCCTCTCCATGGGTTGCATCGTGGATGCTTTGAACAGTGTTCATTCTCTGGACGACCACCTTGAGACTTCTCGATGTAGCAAGAGTCTTTCTTTCCGAAGATGTCAACTTCAGCTTTTTAAGTCCTGCCTCCGTAGCCTTGAACGCTGTATCGGCGGCTGCATAGAAGCTGTAGCTTGCTCAGCGAATAATCCGTAGACTTGGTCATCTTATTCACCAATAATCGAGGCCTGGTTCATACCAGGCACTGAATGCCGTCGAAAGTCCTCCAGTAGCACGGGAAAGTCGTTCTAAAGCAGAAGCGGTTGATCGACGCATAACTCCTGGAACAACATCCTGTGGATTATTGGTCGCATCTGTGGGCATGACAGCAGAACTCATGATTCTTTCTTTACGTGTGAATTGTATTGTCTTGTTCTCATAAAAGGTTCAGATATCGGGATAATAAAGCCGCATGCAAGTCCCAAAACGGTATATGCTCCAGGCATCTATGACTTTAGCACTGCCTCATGCTGACACCGCCATTTGAGCCTATTAGTCAGTCTAGCGCCACTTTTTTAAGCCACCTTTCGCTGCGCCTCGAAGAAAAGCAGCACAAAACAAGCTGGGGGAAAGCCGCGTGATATCGTTTGGCGGTGTCGCAAACCTCAGCTGCTCTTTTGAGGCTGAATTCCTCGTTTGCTGGGACTCGATCGTGAGGTAGCTTCTCTGAGAGAACGACTCCGTCATCTCAGACTGTCAAAGGTTTCGTGCCTTTAAATCTGCGCGCGTTTCATCCACGAACATCATCAGTATGGCACACATCAGGCTGCAGATTGAAGGTGTGCCCGTCGCCAATCCATTCGCGCAAGAGTAAGTTCTCGTACTTCAAATGGAATGCAGCGCTCGCCTTCTAACAGCTGCTTTCCTGAAAGTGAGAACATGCATCGAGATTTTCGGCTTCCTATTGATGGCTGGGCCGCCATTGATGGCTGGGCGGACCACAGTGACGTTGATGAGATTGTCGAGCGAGTCGAAGAAAATGTTGAAGAAGATTCGAAGGTCGGATGGCACTCCGATAAAGCAATTTATAGCGAACGAGACTGGCGCAAGAAATATATCAAAGACGTTGCCGAAGATCCTTTCAGTCGCTACGCAATCATCGCATTCGGCATAGGCGGCGAGTTGACCGCAGTTGGCTTGCGCTCTACATACCTCAAAGACCTTTACTATACCGTGGCAGACTACATTCCGGGAATCACCGTCGAAAGCGACATGATCATTTTTGGTCAACCGTTCCAACCCATGTACTTCTACCTCGATGCCATGCGCGAACGTGCAAGACAAATGGCATCCTCAGACGCGGATCAAGAAGACCTTGAGAGTTTGGTCAACTTCTATGAAAAGTGGATTCAGCCATCCCATGAAAGAATTCGCTCTAAGGTCAGAAGCAAATCTATCGATTTCAACCAGCTATGGGCTTTGTTCAAGCCTGGTGAGCTCATTTATTCGAAAGACGAGTGGGACAAACCGCAGATATTCTATGCCTGTGCATCCGCGTACCGTGAAGGATGTAGAGAATACGGAGACAACGAAGAGGATGTGGATGAAGCAAAAATCAAGAAAATGACACAATATATCACAACACTCAACCTTAACCAACCTAAGCGGTTCTGTTTCGATTGCTGGAACGTGCGATGGGATCCTTCAACTAGGAAGTTTACTCGATCGCTCTCCACGTTCAAGATCGTTAACTTCAGAGGCACAAGGAGAATTGCATCTCTACCTTATTATCCGCTGGAGATGTACCTCGAATACAACCCTGAGGAAGCAGACCTCATGGATCGTATTAAGAAGCGAGGACATATATGGAAAGAATTGGTCTCTGGTAGCCCCGTTCCCCGAAAGTACGAAGGCGCTGCGATTGAGCTTGAACCTGGTCTGATGTTAGCCTCCGTTCGCGGAGACCGCGTCAATGTGAGCTTTCGGTCTGTACCCTGGCAGCTTACTATCCTTGCTGATTCAAAGATCTCGTAGTTGAAGGACCGAGTGGTTGTGGACAATGATGGCAATGCTCGAATGCTAGAACAGTCAGGCCAGATGCCCATGCCCAACATGAAAGAGCTCTGGGAACCAATAATGACATCTATGCAACTTTTCAGCCGCAAAGAGCCGCCAATCAAACTCGGAGATTTCGACGAGAGGAACGTTGATCTGGACGATGTCGATGCAAAGGCAGACTTCAATGGTCTTCAAGCTCTGCTCTGTCCCGCATCGCTGAATGGCTTCTCGCTGACCATGAGAAAGTGGTTTGCGTTATCGATTGACAATCTTTCAGAAATTAGGTGGAACAAATCTGCGTGGGACCACCTCGTGCTGGACAAGGAGACAAAACTTACGATCAGAACTTTGGTCGCCAACCACCGGACTAAGTCAAAGAACCATAACGAGGAGGTCATGACTGGCGACGTTATCGAACGCAAAGGCAGTGTGTGTTGTCGATTCCTTAGTCTCTGTGATCCGGGCCGCAGAATTGCTGACTGCTACAGGGGCTCGTGATTGTCCTTTATGGCCCTCCAGGAGTTGGAAAGACTCTTACTGCCGGTATGCAATCCTACCGTATATATGTACTCCTGCTTTGCTGATGCGCTCGTAGAGAGTGTAGCAGAATACACCCAGCGCCCGTTATATGCTATTAACGTGGGCGAAGTGACAAGCGAGGAGCGCGTACGGGCAAGACTACAACAAGTATTCACTCAAGCTTCAAGGTGGAACGCAGTTCTACTTTTGGACGAAGCTGATGTGGTGCTCGAAAAGCGTTCGTTCGAGGATATCCGTCGGAATGGCACAGTCTCTGGTAAGGACAGCTGATATGGTCGTGATACTTTACCTGGCTGACATTTTGCTTCTAGTCTTTCTACAGATGCTGGAATACTACGAAGGCGTCCTGTTCCTAACCACAAATCGACTTGAGCATATCGACAATGCGTTCCAATCTCGGATAAATTTGGCATACGAATATCCAAAGCTAAAGGAGATTCAGAGACGAGAGATCTGGGCAAGTTTCATCAGAGGTCTACCAGAATCCGATGCGACTGCGAAAGGACAACTGGAGGCTCGGCTCGATTCTCTTGCAACGTTAGATCTTAACGGAAGGCAAATCCGGAATGTTCTCTTCACTGCACGATCACTTGTTCATAACAGCAGCGACGGCGAACAATTTTCATACGCTCATGTAAAACAGATAATCGACCATACGAAGAAACTTCAGGAATTCTTCGATAAGGGCAAACAGGGAGCAAGCACACGACTTGTGGAATCAGCAAGTAAAGCGCCAGTTGCATGGGACGCCTGATGTCGCAGTGGCTTTGCAATCGTTTATCAGAGGTCTGTATTAACGGTACGAGTCCTTCGAAATGTTTGGAAGTGGTACTGGCTCGAACAGACTTTTGATACTGCGCCCGGGACAAAAAAAGAGGCTGAAGAAAGGTCAAGGGGTGAAAGCTCATCCGTCACCAAGAAATCTTGGTGCGGCGCACATGGCGAGACAGGTATAGGATGAAAAACAGTGTGTTGGGATTTTTGATCTTCCCGACACCATTGCGAAAATACATCATACATATTGCAGTGAATACCGTTTTATCTTCCCATTCTCTTTTTGTTTCTGTTATTGTTCTTTCCCTTCTGCTTGTTCCTTCCCAAGTAAATTTAGAAGTAGAAGCCATGAAGTCTCAGCATTCGCCATGCGTATCTTAGTAGCTATGGCAGGAAGTCGCGATGTTGATGGGCTAGTGGCTCGTTCCTCCATGCAGGGAGATCTGTACCACCCAAGAGCGTTAGACTACCAGGGCTGTGCTGCGGATTAGAGGGTCTGGTCCAGCAGTGGTAGCTTATAATAAAATATGTAATACTCACGTAACTCGATGAATCACCGAAAGCGGAAGTTTAATCGGCCGCAAGTACCGACCCGCGTGGTGGAATTACTTAAATTTGCTTCCGACGCCACATACACTTTGGACAAAGGTTCCCTAGCATTATAATAGGATTCTGTGGTTTGGATTGGTTCCTTTTATAACTTTCCAGAAAGAGAAGACGATGATGGTGGCGTTGTAGCATAAAAATACTATCGCGGCGTCCAAGGTACACTCCGTGCACTCTCCAGAAATCAGCTAACTAGCAGCCATGCTTCTGTAATATTTAAGGTAGGCACGGTTCTGGGTATTAAGGAGTGGCTAAAGAGCACTATTTATATACAACTGTGAGAATTACAACGTGGTTGCAGACACTAAGTTGCTCTAAAGTCAAAGTATCTAGATTTCGTTCCAGCACGGCGGGTGTCCCACCACGCAGGGGGAGTTTAGTGAACACCCTAGCTATCGCTGAAGAAGTTCGTTGTCGTGTCTATATGCGCTACTATATATATATCTAGCTCGACGCTATCGCTCTAGCCGGTAATATAAAGCTTTAAGTAATAAAGAAAATATTTTTACTTTAGTATAGGACAAGGCTATTATTCGTCCTTAGCAGGCTTTTACGTTACTATTTATAGCACAACTATGCCGTATCGCAATAGGTGGGCTATTTGTTCTACCTTATAAATAGAACACTCTCCTTCGCTTATTAACACTAAATATAACCACTCTTTATATTATCTTAAGTTATTACTCTAGAGTATTTTTATAGCATTCAGGTTTCGATAGGCACTCAATTAGATATATATTCTAGGGACTCAGTCGCTAATAAACCCATAGCCTAGTTTCTATATTAAATACTATAGAGCCTACTAGCCTAGTAATAGGCATTATTACTCTTACTAGTCTCTTTAATAATACCGTCGACTACTTTAAGTACGTTTAACTCGGATGTAAGTTTAGTAAAGACTTTTAAACTAGCTTACTTAAGTTAGATAATATAAGACTACGGCTATCGCAATAGAGCTAATCTATAGGACTAAGTAGCAACCTCTAAGATATGCAAATACTTAATTATACACTTTAGTAGAGTATATAAAGAAAGCTAATAAGAGATAGCTAAATTCTAGAGCTCTTTACTAACACGAAAGAAGTGTTAGCTAAGTTTAAGAGCCGCACTAAACCTAATAATATAATTCTACTAGAGTAAGATACTGGAGCCGAGTTAGATGCTATAGTAGTATCTCTTTAAAAATACGCGAACTTTTAATTAAGCGATAGAATTAGATAAGCTTGTAATAAAAAATAAAGTAGATACTACATAAGAAGAAGTATTTTAGAAGGTTAATTAAAGATACTACTAATCTAGTTATTAGCCTAGTGGAGCTATTCCCTAGAACAAGATACCGAGTTCATTTCTACTACATAGTGCTCTAATTCCGCTTTATGGTTTAGCCTCTACCGTTTACGGCCTGTTTCTATTAAGCTTCTTCCCGCAGCTATACTGGAAAAAGACTTAGCGTTACTATATTCGTACTAGCCTCAGACCTTTCCAAATTTCCACTAGATTGCAATCTAAATGTGCAGTAGAACTAAGTCTAGCTAGAAATTGCCTAAATTTATTTCTATTATACCTTCTCTATTTTTAGTAGCTAATCGATCTAGGTAAATCGTGTTAATGGCTTCTTAATATCCTTATATTATTAGGAGACCCTTAAACTACGCTTTGATTCTCTATTCCTCCTATTACTCCGGTCTAAGTGTCTCTGTATCTTTGTATCGGCGCGTCTTTGCATCTTCGCGTTTCTTAGTCATCGTGTCTTTACGTCTTAACGTCTTAATATATAGTGGTATATTCTCTTATCGTGGCATGTCTAGGCCAATTCTAAAGCCTTACCTATTATCTTATTACATATCCTCTTCTTCTTAATAGAGCATAGTTGGGTTAACTATATAAGAGAAACAATCGCCTTATCCTTAAGCGCGAAAGACGCCGCCTAGGTTTATAATATGCCTACTTTTAAAGAATAATCAAAGTTTTAGCACAAGTTAGTAGAAGTATAATATATATTCTTATAAAGCTAACCTAACTAAATTCTAAACAGGGCGATATATCTACTATTAACCCGATCACTCATCTTTCCACTCACGGTGTCGCCTTATGCATTTATTATAAGTCCGTAATACTATTCTAATAGCTTAAAAACCACCTATTCTATTCCTATAAGTATCTTAAAGCATGTATCTAGCGTGCTATTCTAAGCGAATTCCGATATCTATCTATCGCATAAACTATAGAAGACTTACAGCTATATTCTAATAGGTTACCGCCTCTTATATATTTTCGCACCCTAGTCGCTAGATTCTATTACCTATAGTATTCCTTCTATAAGACTATCTACTAGAGTGCTTCACGATTATATATTAATAAAGCTTATAGAAGCTGTTATGAAGTTATTAGTTAAGAGAGTGTTTCTTATTTTCTTTAAAGATAGACTAGTCGAAGCGAGCCTATATCTAGATAATACTAGAAGGTTAATATAAGTGTTTATCTAAGCGCATCTCCTTTAAATAACTATATAGACCCGTAGCTAGCGCACTAAGAAGATATAGTAGAGAGGTTAAGTGAGTGCTCGGCTTTAGCTCGAATAGAGGCTAAGAAGAAGAAACGGCTAATTAAGAAATATAAGGAAGCGATTGCCTTAGATAAAGACCTAAAGTATAATAAGAACACCGAATAGCTTCGAGCCTATAGATAGTTTCTATAGTTTACAAATTAGCTCTTATATTTTATTATAGCAGCCGCTATAAGGCCATCTCTTAACATAAAGAAAGAGCTACAGATAGGAACTTAGAATGGCCTCGAGTGTATTAGCCCCACGGCATCTAAAAGAATCCTATAGAAGCTACTTTAGGCAACTGATAGAGTGTTTATTTAATATAAAGAAACCCTAGTATAGACTCCACGTGTTTTACGCAGCTAGTTATAAAGCTAAATACCTTCCTTTCTTCTATATCCTTTTAAGCTCCCGTAGCGTGAGAGAAGTAAGCGGAAATATTCTTTATATTAGGGATGGATTCTTTACTATATATTTCGAATCTAGCACCTAGCACGAAATCTAGAGAAGAAGACGCATAATATCTCCGGACTTTACCTATTAAAGTTATAAGTAGTGATAGTAGATTACATCTAGGCTAGTCTATTTAATCTAGTAAAGAAAGTAGATAATACATCTATCTTATAAGAGGTACTAGCGGTTCTCCTTAAAAACTAATTCTAGCTATTTATTATGTTCTAGACGGATCTATTAGAAGATAGTAGAATAGAGTAGAATGCAATAGTGTATTTCTCTAGCATTCTCGGAATCTATCTCTATAAACTAGCTTATCGAAGAGCCTACAACTACACGCCGTATCTATTAGCCTTTATCTAGGTAGACCGGCTAGTGATTCTTAAATATATCTTACTAGTAAGGTTATACTTATACTTACAGATTCTATAGCTCGACCGAGCTTCGTATAGCGACTAGGTTAAGCGACTACAAGATTAGATCCGACTAAAGTATCTTTAATAAGATAGTCTATCTTTAATAGGATATCTTATCGAATGCCTTTAGCATAGCCGAGCTATTATAAGATATAAAGGCCTACGTACTAATATATTCTAGTCGCTTAATAGTTAGACGCTAGATATTACTAGTTTTTAGATTACGATGTATTAGTTCTATAAAACCATCCACTACACTATAGCTAGGGCGTAATAGTAGGTAGAAGATTTACTCTTCGGCTAGTAGCCTAAATTTAAGTTAGAGTATATTGAGAATAATCTTTCTACGTATTAATCCGGCTATTCATTCCTAGCTAACCTAGCTAATAAGCTCTAACTAAGCTTCCGAGTCCTTAGTAAACGTGCTTTCTCTAGAGAAGGCGGATTTTCTCTTAAAGAAGCTAACCGCACTAAAGTAATTAGTTACCTCTATAAGCGTGACCGCCTAGTAAGATATACTTACGCGGCTATCCATCTAACTAGTAGCGTGCTAGTAAGAAGTGAAGAGCTTCGAATAATTCCCTAGACCGATATAGCTACTACCTCTCGAAACATCTTTATCTATTAAGGCTAACTTCTCCTAATCTTTTTGTATAATACAGCTAATACTAACCGTAATAAGTTATTTTTTATCGTGCGCGCTCCTTACCCCACTATTTAGAAAATCCTCTTCGTGTATCTAGTATATATACGGCCTTTTGCGGTTTCTTAAGCCGCTAACTATAGCTTATAAGAGCATACTTAATAAGCCCGTATCTTTTTATAGTACATAATAATACGATCACATGCTTAGTTCTATAGTATATCTAAAAAGTCTAAGGCTATTAATTCTAGAATATTCTATCTAACTTAACATATCACTCTATCGATAGATTGCAATTAGTATTACTAAAAAGTATTTGCTCTCATTAATTAAGCTGTTTAATTCTAATATCATAAAGGACTACGATGGCTTCCTTCGCCTACTATAAGTATTTACACCCGTTTCCCTAGATTACGGAAATATTAGCCTATACGTGCCTTATTTCCTCCCCGTTCCCTATCTAGTTTCCTTCTAATTCCTAGAGTATCCCGTGTATTTGCGACGCGTCGCGTGTTACCTACTTATTTTCCCCCCGATTCTATAAACTATTATTATCTAACTATTTTTTATAACGCTTCTTTAAACATTAGCTTATTTTAACTACTTCTTCCATACTAATCGCTCTTAGCTATATTCGATCCGAACCGCCTAGCTTTACTAGATTTAAGAACAGATTAGAATTACCGCACGCTTATATATAATATATATAAGCATGCTCTTCCCGTTACTAGTTCTATAGTAACCTCTTATCTATAGGAGGAATATAAAGTCCCTAAGGCGATACGGGCGGGCCTTATATTATATATCTATTCGCTTTAGCTCGTCGATCCAACTAAGTTACCCTTACTACCGGAAGGATTACTAGCGTACCCTTAGCTTAAAGTCTACCGCGTATACTTCTATAAATTATATAACCGTATAAGTACGGGTCTAGACTATATTAGCCACTATCTCTTAAGTAAGTATAGCCGAAAAAGTAAAAGAAGGCTTAAAAAATACTACAATACTAAACTCTAATAATTCTAGATATCGACCTTTGCATCCTAGGCTTAGATAGTTAAGAGTACCGCGATAGTTACTACTTCGAGTATATAAGCCGCATTAGTTTGCCTAAAGGAAATGCAGAAATAGAAGAGGGCAGGCATTACTTAAGACGCTCGGTTAGGTTTAGTGGCTATATTAGATACTAGCCTTAATGCTTTTAAGCTAACTAGTCTATAGATAAACTATACTAAGTAGGCAGAGACCTATTAAGATTCTCGGAGGGATATTTTAGCGAAACTTATAGAAGTTAGAAGCAGCTAGTTCTATAATAGGAACGTTATAGTTAGGCACCACGAAGACACAGATCTTATTATTCCGAGATATAATAAAAAGAAGATATAGATACTCTTATAGGCAGCTAATTAGGTCTTTAATTAGTATAAAAAGATAATGCGGCGTATAGATAGACCGATCCTCTACTAAGTTAGAAGCGCTCATCTAAATAAGTGCTATCCCCGCCTGTTCGAATTTCTTAGGCAAGAAGCGAGTCGTCGCCATTATCGCCGTTATAAGAAGAGGTTTATTACCTTTATCTTTAGGGTTTACCGGATATCTAGCACTATAAGATGGTTAGCGCTAAGAATTTAGCTAACGGAGATATAGCTAAAATAGCTTAAGGAAGTTTAGAAAAACTACTACTAGAACCTAATAGAAGATTACCGGTTAGGTAGAGAAGCGCTCGAAATAGCGTAGGATAAGAGTAATAATAAAAACGAGAGCGATAATAGCATTAATAGTAATAGCGAAGGAGATATTTCTAAATACGACTCTAAAGCAAACGAGAACACGGGTACGAGTAGGACTAGGCTAAGTAGTTTAGGGCTAGATCTAAGCATGGAGAACTAAGAGACTAATCTTTTTAATACAATCTAACTTTAGATCTAGCGGTTAATAGGATCTCTAAGCTTATTTTCTACTTAAGCATCTTCTTTATAACTAAGGGATTCGTAGACGGCTAACCGTAATTAAGCTTACTTATTTATTTTAGCGGGGTATTAGAATTCTTAGATAATAGAAGGATATTCTAAAGAGTAAGAAATTATACTTCCATTCTATCTAGGCTAATTTATCTACACTATCTTCTATTCTTAGAGTATGCTCTTCCGTATAAAGCTTATAGTTATATAGGTATTAAGTGGAGACCTTAATAGGATTATCTTATAAAGCTAAATAAGACTAGGCTAGGGTATATAATCTAAGGCTACTTAAGCTCGCTTAGAGAGTTTCTTAGTCTATAAGACTATAGATAGGTATTAGGTCGCTCCGATCTTCTAATATCTATAGTTTAGTAGAGTGATAACAGCTAGATCTTATACTATAGCGAGGACTATATTATGCTATAGTAATTTCAGAATTCTATCTATAAGATCGTTAAATCTACGGCGGCAATCTATACTAGGCTTATATATAACAAGCAGCTAGAGGTAGACTTAGGCTTAATTAAAAACAACTTACGTAATAGTATAGAAGGCTTCTTGTTTATTTAGCACCCTATTAATAGGCTAGTAGATGCTTACTTAGAGCTCTTAGCTAGAGCTTATATAGTATAGAAAGATGGTCTTCTAGTTAATAACGAATGGAATGGCCCTATAGTATTCCAATACTTTAAGTGAAAGAAAGAGCTTATTAAGCTCCTTTTAGCTATACTCTATATCGTGGGGCTAAGCTTCTTAAAGTATAGAGTTACTAAGTATAGAGTTTTATAATAGCCTAGCAACTAAGCGCGGGTGTATATATATAAAGAATCTATAATCTACGTTACGAGATATTATAAGACTCGGAAGAATACAAATAAGGAATTCTGTATTATACGCTATCTCTTTTTAGCAGCGGGGCAGGTCCTATTCTACTATCTAGTCTACATCCATCTATTCGCTAAAATAGTTAAAAGATAGATTAAGCTATTGGGCTAGGAAATTTGGAGTAGCCTTCTATTTTATTTAGATAGATCTTCACGCTAGCTATAGAAGTATTAGAGGCTATCAGCCGTCCTTTAGAGGAATAGGGCTGGAATGTTCTAGAAGCCATCTAAGATTAAGCTATACTATCAACTCTCTATTAGTATTACGGAAAAATCATATCTAAAGGATAGCCCGCCCGTTTAATAGGTATAATAATAGAAGCATATAGGCTAATATTAATATTATATTTACTTAGTAGAGCTATTACTAACCTCTATAGCAGGTAACTATATACGGACTAGATAGCGTCTTTCTAGCGCAGCTATAGCTAGCTCTACTAAAATTATATAAGTGGACTTCGAATAAGTAGTACGAGTTTCTAGGGCAAAATACTTATAATATTAGGAAAAAATTTTGGGCGCTCCGAGCGGCTCGGAGCGCTTAGAGCGGGCCCCGAGCGCTTAGAGCAGGCCCCGAGCGCTTAGAGCTTCTAAGCGACTCTTACTTCTCTAGAGCGGCTCGCGAGCGGCTTATAAGTAGATTCGAGCTTACTAAGCATCTAGAGTAGTATGAGCGTACTAGGCGCTCGTGACGGGCGGTATACTATAAATAGTACAACCTTTTAGGTCGTATAGTTAGATTATTAAATTAATTACTCGCGGCGATAGTCCTGCGTTATATATAAAGTGTAATAAATATCCTTTCGATAACTAATCGCTCTAACCCGTTATTTATAATATAAATAATTATATTTGAATTAGCCTGGTTATTACTTATGCTATTAATTGTAATATAATAGCTTATAGAAACCTAAGTAGTTAAGAAGAAAACCTATAGTTAGATTATTAGTATAATACTTAAGCGTTCTGTCTTATAGCACTGTGTATATACCTGCTATCTTATATAAAATATATGTTTATAATATCCGAATCCTACTCTTAGTATGTGCTAGAAGATTATAGTATTTATAGAACGGCTACTCTATATTAGTAAGTATATTAATTTAAATAGAAGAGTCTATTAGAATACATGGGACTAAGTAATTAGTAATAGAATAGAAGCGCTTACTACTACTATCTTTCCTGGTCTTAGATGCTATATAAGTGTTTTATTTCGCAGATCGACTAGATTTAAGCTATATGCAGCTAGATCTAATGCATTAGATCTAGCTCTAAGCGTGTTAAACTATTTGCATGCAGCTCTAAACATGCTCTAAGCACGCTGATTACCCTATATACTTAGCGTGCTCGGTGTGCTCGAGCTTCTCGTACTTTTCGTACTACTTAGAGTACTTAGAGCTGCCAAGCTGCTTACTAAGCAAAAAAATTTTAGAGTTTTCTTTCTTGCTTAACTTTCATTCCTATATCGAGACGTTATCACAGGATAACGGAAGTTACTATAAAGATTAGGGTTCTAATTAAGGAAGAGAACAGTGCTAAGATATAGTTAATAAAAGAAGGATTAATATCACGTAGTGAGATTAAATCAAGTTATAACGAATACTAGGTTTTCATTTAAGTTAAGCATACTGTTCTAAGAAACAAGAATAGTGCTGCCTATATACTACGGCTTATTAGGATACTCTTATACCGTACTTCCCTTAATATAGTGGATTCCCTTAGAATCGCTTGTATTAGCCGAATCGCTGGTGATGCCCTTAATTCTGCCTCTTTTAGTAGAATCGCTGGTATTACATCACGTGCGCAGTTTTCTAGAACTCTTCCTTTCTAGAAAAACTCCGCTTTTCTAGAAACAACCTTGGTTCGTGATAATCCTCTAGCTAAAAGAGATAAAATATCCATGTTTTAAAAATTAAGCAGCTGATAATCCTCTTTTTCAAAAGTTTATTATATATACACTAGAGCTTTCTATTACGAACTCAGGCCGTAGGG
Organism: Coniosporium tulheliwenetii; assembly: GCA_030247845.1. Lineage (NCBI taxonomy): Eukaryota > Fungi > Ascomycota > Dothideomycetes > Coniosporium > Coniosporium tulheliwenetii. Next base: position 785,875 of record JAPDRP010000023.1, on the reverse strand, counting down.
ACGAGTTAGAAGAGGTAATTAGTGCTAAACATTAGGTGATAACTAATTACTTAACACCGCTAAGGCTAGAGGTAATTGGTTAAATTAGTGTAATTAGGACTAATCGCACTAATCTAGGGAATTATAGTAGGAAACTACTAGTATATAGGCAGCACCAGTTTTGTTTATTAGAACAGTGTGCTTAACTTAAATAAGAATCCATTATTCTTTATAACTTAATCTGATCTTACTACATGATATTAATCCTTATATTATTAACTACCTCTTAGCACTATTTTCTTCCTCCTAGATTAGAACTCTAACCTTCACAATAATCTTGTTACATCTCTCCTATAAGTGATGGTGATAGTGGTAGTGGTATAAAACTTATAAGGAAATAAGTATTTTCAACTAAACTAAGCTTTTACAGCTAGCCTAGATTGATTTATAAGCAGAAGATTCTAGAAGATTCTAGAAGATTCCATAAGTTTCTATAGGATTCGATACGGTTCTATAAGGTTCTATAAGGTTCTAGAATGTTCCATCTGTTACGTAATGCTTATTAATTCTATAGAAGGTTCTAGATAGCCTTCTACGTGTATATAAGATCTCTTCTCTCCCTCCTAAGAGGAGAACAATGACAAGACAAGATAATAGTAATACTATACTATATTATTATTCCTTCTTATCTATATTCTATACTCCCTCCTAAATAGGGAATACCTATACTTCTGCTAACTAAGCTAGACTAGTCCTATTCTAGCTTAGTAGAACTAAGTAAGGCTATTTTAGCCCTATCTTAGTTCTTATAAAACTAAATAAACTTGAAGCTCTTTTCGTGATTTTGGAAGTTCTGCTTACTAAGCAGCTGGGCAGCTCTAAGTACTCTAAGTAGCATAAGAAGCACGAGAAGCTCGAGCACATCGAGCATGCCGAGTACGCTGGATATACAGGGCAATCGATTAAATTGCAAGCGGCTTGCGAGCTGAATATAAACTCGGTATATCCAAAGCCTTAGAGCTATATCTAATGCATTAGATGTGACGAAAACTTTTGCTAATATAGTAGTTATGTATAGAGTGGCTGTGGAACTATGCAATTCTTATGCTAAAGAATAATTTAGTGGATAGTGTTAACTAGCTACTATTTAATATAGTACTACACATGGAGATAATATCTACATAGCTGATTATTATAAGAATAATATAAAAGCTATAGTTTTTTCTAAGGAATTCTTATACTCTATTAATATCCCGTAGCTATTTTTATATAATACGCCTTAAACTTAGCTATCCAGTAATACTACTCTATAATCTTAATCCGGATAATGGTCTTTATAATAACACGTAGTTAGTTCTTCTTTCTATATTCTATATCTTACTATGCTACTCTATTTTAGGGATATAAAAGCATAGTGCAATTATATAGCTACTACACATACTTCTAAATATATCTAGGTTTAATTAAAGCTTAAATTCATATAGCACTAGTTTTCTATTAGGCTTGCCTTTATAATAATAATTAATAAATATAAAGCTAAAGTCTATCTAGCGTTAGCCTACTACTTGGTCCAAAGATATTTAGCTAAAGCTAGTAATATATTACGCTTAGCCGTACCATTTATTCTACTAGTATCTATATACTACTATTTAATATAAATCTCTTCTGTAGCAGCTGTCTAAAGAATGCAGTATATAATAGGATACATTAGATATAAAAGAATATAAAAGCTAGTATAAAAGAATAGCGGTATATAGAATATATATACTATTTTATAAAACGCCGCGATTAAGCCTATTGATTAAAAGCTATTAGTAAATATACTTATAGTGGTTTAGTATAGATAGAAAGCAAGATTGTAAGTCTTGTATAGTACTATAAATATTACTAGTATAGAAATTAGACATGAAAGTAGAAATAGTCTAAATTAATACTATTAAAAGATATAAGATAGTCTGCAATCTATATACTTATAAACGCTACACTCGTATTGTATACTAAGTATAATATAGTATTATACCTATTACTATAAGAGTTAAAGACTATAAAAAAGTAGTTTCGCCTATTTCATACTATTATAAAGAACTACGTGGCTGTTTGAAGTAATAGTATATATAACTAGCCGTGGCTACTACTTTTATGTATAATAAGAATTACTGTAAAGGTGGAGTTCCAATTAAGAAGAAAGAGAGTAGTACTAAGATATAGTTAATAAGATGAGGATTAGTATCATATAGTAAGATTAGATTAAGTTATAAAGAATGCTAGATTCTTATTTAAGTTAAGCACACTATTCTAATAAGTGCAAACAGTGCTATCTATATACTTAAGCCCTCTAGCTTGTATCTTCATACCGTGATTTTCTTAATATAGCTTCTCTTAACGGAATCGTCTATATTACACCGTAATTCCCTTAATATAGTTACTCTTAGCGGAATCACCTATATTATATCACATGCTTTTTTCTAAAAACACTTTTCTAGAAGCGCTTTCCTAGAAACACTTTCCTAGGAAAGATTGGGTTTGTAACATTATAGTTATTATTATCTATAGTATTTATTGTATTTTTATTGTTCATCTCTTTCTTAATACTAGGAGATATAGTAGTAATCTAATAGATCTATAAAATATTAATCTAATTATTACTCTATAGATGCAATAATATCCAAGCATAATTCTTATGATATATTTACTATCTAGCTATATATTAATTATTTATATTAATTACTTCTTAACGTATAATATTACAACGGGTAATCTAATAGAATCGCTAGTATTAATAGCTATATTAAAGCAAGTGCAAGCCTTAGATAGAAAGATAAAGCTAGTATTTAATACACTAGCATCTTAGCATGGAAGCGATAGGAAGACTATAACAATTAGTAATAGTTAGCGGCGAGAAAATATATTAGTAGTAGAGAACTTATAATAGAACTCACATCCGCTAGTAGAATCTATATCTATATTAAATTAGTGCTGTATAAAGATAACTATAGTATTTTAATATACTTACTAATATTATAGTTATAATAGATATAACTAGAATTGAGATAGTAATTACACTAGGTGTAACTATAGTAGATCTCACTAAATATATTACTATAGATGCAATATTTAGTGAAGAAACTAAGATTATTTTGTAATAATTACATTTGCCATCTAGAGTAAAAGATATGCAAAGCTAGATCTTAGTAAGGATATAGAGTAGAGACCAATTAAAGTTAGCAATATTATTATAACTAGTGCAAAAGCTAAGGTTTATGCTTTAAATATATAGTAAGTTATTAATTATTTACTTATTTGTATTAGCGCTATTGTGGTTTGCAAAGATGGCTTTTATATATAGAACTAGATTTGCCTCTATTATAAATAGTAGCAACTATCTTATAGATCTTATAGTGCATCTATCTGCTACTTTTGACTAGAGCGGTAGAAGCTTCTATCTTATATACATGCAGAGTCTTATAAAAAGAATGGTTTAGATTATTACTATTGCCACCGCCATTGCTAGTTTTACTAGTAGTAATTATAAGAACTAAGATAGAGCTAAGATAGCCTTATTTAGTTCTACTAAGCTAGAGTAAGACTAGTCTAGCTTAGTCAGCGGAAGTATAGGTATTTTCTACTTGGAAAGGAGTATAAAATATAAAGAAAAAGAAATAGTAATATAGTATAGTATTACTCTCGTCTTGTCTTGTTGTTTGGTTTTTTCTCTTTAGAAGGGAGAGAAGAGATCTTATATACACGTAGAAGGCTATCTAGAACCTTCTATAGAATTAATAAGCATTACGTAACAGATGGAACATTCTAGAACCTTATAGAACCTTATAGAACCGTATCGAATCCTATAGAAACTTATGGAATCTTCTAGAATCTTCTAGAATCTTCTGCTTATAAATCAATCTAGGCTAGCTGTAAAAGCTTAGTTTAGTAGGAAATATCTATTTCCTTATAGAGGCTAGACTACATCGCGTATATAGATATTATTAATGCACGACTTATCTCTAACATCTAGAAATAGTATATTACCTTAATAGAAGGAGAAGAGAGCTAGCACTTTTAGATGTTAAAGGGAGTAGGAGAACGAGCTTATTTAAGGCTATTAGAGGAGTCTATATTAGGATACACGGTACTAGATCTCTCTATACTGCTTAACGATTAGAGTATAAATTGCCTTAGGCGGGATTATACTAGCGTGGATTTTAAAACGCTTATTAAAGAAGCATATAAGCCTATCGAATGGCGCGTTAACTAGATAGTTAAATACTATAAATAGTATTGGCAAGAGTTCCTCGATCTAAAAGATAAGAGTAAGGAAGTATACGCTCCAAATATAATGTTCTTACTACCGCAGCTGTTAATACGGTAGGATCCTTAACTTCTATACTAGGAAATTGCCTAGAGAAACGATCCACACTACTAAATAATTATATACCCTATTATCTTAAGGATATTAATAAGAGGAAACTCTAAGCTCTAGGCGGAAGACCTAAGGCCGCGCTATCTAAGCATCGAATATAACAACTTAGAGCTTAGGTAGGAAAAAGGCACCGTTAAGGACCTCGTTCTCGCTAGTATAACTAAGAGCGGAGTTTAGAACCCTTCCTTTAATAACGATAATATTTTTAAGGAAAGTGGCGGCACTTTCCTTCTAAGTCTTAAGCTTAGCGGTTTAGGGACGGTGTTAGATGCTTTAATAGAATGTATTTAATAGGATAATCCGGCCGTCCGGTTCGAACTTACGCAACTCTTTAGACCTAGGACCGTGAGATAAGCGTTCCTCAATAGATAGTATAAGCGCGCTTTTATGGCCTTTATAGAGGCTTATAAGACTTTCCGGCTGGCTAAAGAGATTGTGTTTAAGCAGCTATCTATAAGCAAGAACAAGCACGAGCATTATATAGGTAAGAAGGGCTATCCACTAGACAGAGAGTAGTCTTTAATTAAGAAGAATGGTGAAGTCTAAATCCGAAGCACTAAGAAAGTCTAGAAGCTTGCTACTTGGTATAACCACAACACTATAGATTAGGAAGACTTCGATAGAAGGATCCCTCGGATCTATAGTAGCGTTGCCTATTATTTGTCGAGAAAGATTATTCTAGCTTACGTAGAACCGATTCTATTTATAGCCGAAGTGGTGAGTAGCGCTCCAATCGCTGTGTCTAAACTTATAGAAGATATTTAAGAGACTAGTTCTATAGGTCTATTAAAGGAATCGGCTTTCGATCCCGATATTAAAGATATAATTAACACCATTCTACTAGGATTTAAGATCGAGGATAGAGAAATAAGCGGCTTATTAGTTAGATTAGCTAAACCCTCTAGATCGGTTGACGATTAAAATGCTTAGAAGCTTATTAGTATAGAGATTAAGCCCGACAGTACTAAGGTCAAAACGTTTAATAGTGGAGAGATGGCTTCCGATCCTAAGGAAGAGCAGTTCACGGATAGCAACTCTAAAGGCTATAAGCTTAGATCGGATAGGCTTCTTAAGGGTATAATTATAGAGATTAACCCTAAGCTAGAGGTAGTAGCAGTTTAGCTGTCGGCTTCTGCTAAGGCTTAGAAGCTTTAAATAGCCTAGGATAAGACTCTAGCAAAAATAATAGCGGCTTAGATAGCAGCGGGATCTCGCCGTTCTAGTAGAGGTAGTAAGTAAGATGGTGAAGTCTCTACCTTTAGAGAGGGTTACGGGTAGGCGGTTTAGGTGTTCTTATTTACATCACCTTATTATTTAGAGCAGCTATGGGATAGCTATTGGGTAGAGGAGGCTTATAGTAGTGCAAGATAGATATTACGTGGTAAAATATAGATAAGAGGGCGCGGGAGGGCTCTTCGGCCTAGGATCATCTACTAATAGCTTTTGTATTTTAGTATCGGATAGTATACTATTCGTTTTAGCTTATTTTATTTATGTCTCTATTCTTTATAATCACGATATCACTATTATGATCGTCCTCTACTAATATTCTACTACTACGACCGTGTACAACCTGCTCGTCTAAGTTCTATACTTAAACCTCTTACTCTTAATAACACCCGACGTATTAATCTTTATACGCTTAGTGACAGTGCCGTATTAGAAGCGAGAAAATACTATATATCTTAATATATAAACACGCTACTCTAACTATAGTCTAATACTAAAGAAACATAATAGATGGTTACTTGTTATATTATATAGAGCTTGTTATATTGTATATAGTCTTATATTACATATGGTCTACTAAATGCTAAGTCGCTTGCTACCCGCTCGGAGCGTGTTCTAAGCGCTTAGAGGACGCTCATAGCGGGTTAGAGCTGGTCGCGAGCGCTCGGAACAGGCTCCGAGCACTCTAGATGCTTGCGACCGTATCCGATTTCACGAGCGGGCGAATAATTTGCTGATGCTACTCTAAGTAGCATTTACGTAAGTAGCGCTCTCCGTCGCCATCTATCTTAATATTAGATCTAGCTCTATCTAATCGCTCGGATTATATGCTACTTAGATATATACTATTCTTAGCTGTAGTATATTAGATATTATTTACTAGACTATATTAATATATGCTTTCAATTTATATTGTATAGCGTAATAATAACTTATATCTACTTTTCTATCGCTTAGCTATTTAGAATATGAAGTGATTCTTATTTATTCGCATTATATCTATTAATATAGCAACCTATAATCTCTAAAAGTTAATATTTAGATACTACTCCATGCTATCTTCACCCGTAAATCTATACTATACTATATTATTTGTATTATTATACCTAAGCTCGTTCTCGAGTATTATAATAAACGCCTCGAACTATACATAATACGTAGTAGCGTTATTTATTTGTAGCTTTGTTAGTATTAAGTCTTTTATTATCAGCAAATCTTTCACCCGCTCGGCTGAAGCTATTTTTTCACAAGCGCTCAGAGTATCTTAAGCGCTCGGAGATACTTATAGAAAGAAAAAAAATTACCAAAAAATTACTTAGCAAGCTGCTTAGCAAGCTGCTTAGTAAGCTGCTTAGTAAGCAGACTTTTAGTGTTCCTCGACTCGCTTAACTTTCACCCCTAGTAATTATCACTTAAATATCTATATTTTAAAAAATTAAGTGGTTAATACGTAATTTTTTAAAAGTTTACTCTATTAGGCTAGCGCGGTATATAATTAGATTAGTTTAAGCTAGTTTAGAGTTTTTAAATTTTTAAAGAACCGCTAAGTAAGCGCTTAGTAAGCTGCTTACTAAGCGGCTTAAACCGCCTACAACGCTTAAAACGCTTAAAATACTCCAGATGCTCTAGGTGCTCGTGGAAACCGGTCTGTCTCGAAGGTGCTCGTAGAAACCACTCTGTCTCGCGAGCGGCTCGCTAGCGGCTCGCGACAGCTCCGAGCGCTCGGAAACGCTTGGAGATAAAAAGATTTGCTGATAATAGTACACGCTATCGCGACTACTCTACCGTTCCATCTTATAAACACTATTATATCTTTTAGAGAAGTGGTGGATAGTATAAGTGCAGCACTATCTAGTTCTAGCAAAGGAGGTAATGTATAAGATAATACAACTAGAGATTCGTAATATCTTTTATTATAACTATAGCGTTTTGCTATCTCTATTATGTATCTATCTATCTATTACGTAGAAATTCGGCTGAACATAGATGGAAACCGGTTATATACTATATTGAGTACTATACGGGTACGATCGCGGCTTCTTATTATTCTTAACTTCTAATCTAATAGCCTATGCTCCGCTAACTCTTGCGCTAGCGCTATATTAATTACTTTATATATTATGTTATCCACGGCGAGGCTCTTCTTAAAGATTTCTAGTGTCTAGTTCTTATAGTCTAGTTTAGTATAGAATGCCTTTAGCGGTGGACTTTCTATTATATCTATCTTAACGATTTAAACATTCTTTAGTTGCATTCTCTATATAAAGAAAATGTAAGCTAAAGTGAATGTAAATTAAGCATTATTACATACTAATAGTAATATATTTAGGCTAGTATATGTGATGCGTTTAGTGGATACGACCATTTAGTAGTTTTCCTACTAGAGTACACGCTCCGCTGCGTCTAGTCTATAAAAGTTATAATTAGTTATTAGCGTTAGATATCTATCTAATATAGTTATATAACTACGGAATCGCTACGATATTATAAGATGACGCGGTTTAGTTATAATATAATAGGGCAGCGGTTAAGTGCATTATATGGAGAGCTAACTAAGTAGGTTCCGTGAGTTTATTAGTAGCGTAGCGCTTTAAGATAAAGCCGTAACCACGCTCCCGCCATGCGAATAAGTAGAGGTATTATAGATAGTAGTCTACTAAATTAAGCTACTCTCTACTATTCTAATTGTATAAAAAGTATTTTAAATACCTAGTTACTATAACTATTCTATATAATTATACACTATATTATGTACTTTATTAAGCAACCTAGCGCTCTATAGTCTACACGAATAGTGTGTAAGGCTATTGTATTATTTTAGTCTATCTAGTCCGATCTATATATCGAGCTTATTCTATAGTCTAAGGAGATTAAGCCGGCTTAGTGTGTGCTAATACTAGTAAAATGAAGAGGCCCCTAGCTTATAGACTATTTCTTTATATTATCTATCTACTAGTGTGAATTCCACTAAGCTAGTGGTAGGCGTAGTTAAGTATTATCCTCGCGGCGCTAATAAGTAGCTAGTAGATTCTAAACTGCTACCTCTCGCTTAAGCATCTACATGGATCGTCTCTTTCTTAATATAGCTATCTGAGATAGTCTATCTACCGCGTAACTCCAACGTATCTATTCCGAAGACCGCTTTATAGTCCGTCTTCTAATACTAAGAAAGTCGGAATCGTGTAATATCCAGTAATACTACTAGTTAACATAGTTATTAATATAGTATTTCTACTAGCCTTAATTTAATAGCACTAGATATACACTCTAGATAACTATCTATAATAGCGCGAAGCGTCTACTACCGAGGTTATAAGAGTTTCTCGCTTATAACACTAGCCATCTTCTTACCTTAATTATTCCGTAAGACTCTTTAGGGCGGCCGTGTTTTACTAGTAATATTAGGGTAAGTATAGCCCCTTAGTACTTTAAATGCTCCTCAAGCTTATTAACCCTATCTAGATCTACTACTATAATAGTTAAGAGGAGTTAACTAAGTAGACTACTACTTATTAGAAAATTTTACTCTATCACGCGACGCTTTTAGATCTAAATAAAATTATACCTCTATGTATTCTTTCTACGCTAGTTTGGGTTGTATCGAACGAGTTCGCTAGTAAGCCGCTTAATATCTATAGGGTTCTTTCCGTCCTGCTTCTAGTATTTAATAGACGGATGTAAAGCAATCGGGAAACGCTTTACCTAAGATAGATCTTGCTCCAGCCTATCATCTATACGGAGATCCTTAGTACTTTTATCCTTATTAGCCTGTATCTCTCTTATAAAAACGTCTAGAATATTAATAAACTTAGAAAGTGTTGTCTACTCCGCGATATACTCTATCTAGCGCTAGAATATAGATGTAAGTCTTCTTATTCTAAGCTATCTCCACTATATAAAAGGTAACTACTAGTCTACTTAATTGAGATTCGCTATAGAACCCGCTCGAGTTACTTTTGATTCGAGGTCTTTCTTATCTACTATCTAGTGTTAAATGTATACTTAGAGTATATTATCCTCTAGTGTAAGCAGATTAAGACGCTATATATTATGCCTTATTAGCTACTTCGTATAGTCGGTCTGCTTATTAGTTAGCGGAAAGAAGCCTCTAAGAGTATAGAAATACGCAATCTTAAAAATATCTGTACTAACGCTATTTAGATATCTAAACCGCCTAATCTTATCCGAGTAATACGTAAGTGTATGCATCTTTAGGCAATTAAACATATTATCTACTTAGTATGCTCTTGTAGTGTCCTTAAGATAATAAATCTAGTGTACTGTCTTATTTATATATTGTAGTGTTTATTCCGTGTGTAAGTAGTAGCTCGCTAACTATATAAAATCTATAATCAAGCGGAAGAATACTACTACTCCTAGTGTTCTATCGCTAATTAAAGGAGCGATTGCTAGTATGATCTAGCGTATAAGCGCCTCTTTTTGTTATCCGTCTATATAGTTATCTTACTACACTTATTTACATGAACTAAGTGTAATAGGGTTATCGTGAGGGTAGGATTCTAATTAAGGGAAGATGTAGTTAATAAGAAGGAAGATTAATATTATAATTAAGATCAGATCGAGTTATAAAGAATACTAGATTCTTATTTAAGTTAAACACACTATTCTAATAAACGAGAACGATGCTGCCTATATATATATTAGTTCTCCATCCTACTAGTAGTAGATAGTAGGGCTAGCACTACTATTCTCTATTAGCTATACTATCTATCCCGGGTCATATTATAGTAACTAGCTAGCACTAGCTAGCAGTCATATGACTACATCTAGTACTAGCTATTGTTTAGCCTTACACCGGTCCTACCGGTGTTATCTAGTAAGGTTATAATACTAGCTCCTCTCTCTAAGATCCTTCGCCCTCGAAGGTTCGGCTTAGATAATATAAGCTACGGAGCACTAACGTTAGATTATCATCTATTATATCTAAAGTCTAAAAACTCTATCTATTACTTATAAAACTTCCTCTACGGAACGCGCTAACACTCTTATCTCTATTCTTTATATTTTAGGTCCTTCTATGCCTACTTCTTGTTCCCGTTATGAAACTAGTAAGATTTTGTATAAGGTAAACCTTACTACTAGTCGATATGCTAAGTGCATTATAAAAGATCGAAAATATAACCTTATAGTGACTAAGACTAAGTGTTTATTCTATGTACTAGTTTTATCTCTATTCCTTCTAACACGTTTATCTAGAGGCGTAGCTACTTAGTAAGCGAGAGCGGATTTATAGAGAATATAAGAAGGCCGAGAAGGTACTATTAGCTACTCTTCTTCGTAAACTCTAAGCTAAAGAAGAGTGGAAACGTTATAAGGCGAAAAAGTTAGAAATAGTCTATTAGAAACTTGCTTCTATCGATAAGGTTCGTAAGCTAGAAGGTAGGTAATAATAGCTAGACTAAAAGTCTAATACCTTCGATCTTAGCTTACTTTCTAGCGACTTCTCTCTTTCTTCTACTATCTAGGCTAAGCTAGATCTAGCGTTCCCTTCCACTAACTTTAGTCCTATTTCTAATAATTCTTAATTGCTTCTTTATATCTATTAAGGTTAGTAAGTAGCTTCCACGTGTTTTTTAAATCTAGATATCCCTTTCATTTTATAAGATATCTGTTACGGATCGCAGGAACAGGGCGAGGAGAAAGGTGATTAGTACCAAGCATCACATGCGGGACTAATTACCTAGGATGCTAAGCAGATCTAATTAGTCTAATTAGTATAATTAGGAACTAATCATTCTAATTACGGAGATCACGGTAGGAAGCTCTAGTATATAGGTAACACTATTCTCGTTTATTAGAATAGTGTGCTTAACTTAAATAAGAACCTAGCATTCTTTATAACTTAATCTAATCTCACTACGTGATATTAATCCAATCTTTATTAACTATATCTTAGCACTATTCCCTTCCTCCTTAATTAGAACTCTAATCTTTATAGTAACTACTATTATTGTAAGTTGACCCTCGTTATAATATTCTCTTATACTATTATTAAAATTAGCGCTATCGTCTAGGATCTTTTATAGTTTATATTGTTCTTCCTATTCCATTAGATAGTTATCTAGTACTTTTTTTAATATAAGTACTTCTTTAGAGGCTAGTTCTAACAGCAAAATATAGAATACTAAATGTATCTTTATTCCCTCTAGTAAGTCTAACTTAGCTAGTATTTTTAATATTTCTAATAATCTTAAAAGATCTAATCCTAATATAGTTAAGTTTTTTGCTTAATCTTATTATTTTAATATTTCTCTAGAGGAGGGAAACTTTATCCTCTCTTTAAGTATAGGTCCCGAGATTTATGTATATTATAATAAATTGCTAATCATTATAATAGAAACTCGATATTCTATATTAGCTGCTTATAAATCTACTGTATTTCTTAGGTTATTAGCCTAGCGGCCTCTACTAGGTCTAAACTTTCTTTAGTTTATAGAATAATTATACGTGGTATCTATAGTTAGTGTAAAATAGTGTTTATCCTGTTATCTTATTTATGCTTATATTATATGCTAGCTATACTAGTAGTAGTAATAATATTTATTTCGTTTATCTATAGTTCACGTAATCCCTTAAGTACTATTCTAGTACCTAGTTTATACGCTCTATCTGTCTATCCGTTTAGGGATAATATACTATTAAAAGCTTATATAATAGTTCTAGCTATCATGTAAGCGCAGTCTAGAAGTTTACTATAAATAATTTATTTCCATTTAAAATAATCTCCTTAGATAGTCTCTATATTGCTACTATATTCTGGAGAAAGATATTTGCTAATTCTTTAGCGTTAGATAGTTCCTTATACGGTATAAAGCGTACTTCTTTTATTAATTAATATATAATAGTAAGCATGGAGTCGTATTTCATCTTTATTAAGGGTTCTTCAGAGAGAAGTAGCTTAATAATAAAATCTATAGCGACTAACGCTTATAGTCGCGCTAGTATTACTACTAATTCTATTAATCTATACGGTTTATATTGGGTTAGCTTCATCTTATAGTATAGGTTATATGTAGCAATATATTCCTCCATTCGCTTTCTTAGTTATAGAAAGTAGTAGGTGCAGGTGATTACTTTAACTATTTTATATACCCTTTAGTATCCCTCGGTTAGTCTATATAATATTATTAAATAATCCCGGCTTACTTAGGTTCTAGTACGTATACTAGTCCCTTAAATAGTATTAGGCTGCTATCTAACTATTTAAACCTATTAAGATTTTCGGAAAGTGCTTATTAAGAATATATTCTTAACGTATACTTTCCGAATTCGCTCCTTAAGTTTATTATCTATAATCACTATAGTTACTGCTAGGGTTTCTTAATTATAAGTAATCTTTCCGTTTAGGTGTTATTCTTGGATTAAGCTAACTATCTAGGGCTTTTCTCCTATATAGTCTAGTCTTCTACTAAAAGCATCTACTTTCGCGTTCTCGGAGCCTCTACAATAGTAGATTTTAAAGTTAAATGTTAATAATTCCTCTAATTATCGTACTTATCTTTAGTTTAGAATCTTAGTAGTTATAAAGTACACTAAGTTCTTACAGTTTATAAATATTTTAACTAGGTATTTTACTTCTTCTAGATATACTCTCTATTACTTAAATGCTTCTATAATAGCTAATAGCTCCTTATTATAGATTTTGTAGTTTAGCTCTAGCTCGCTAAACTTCTTAGAGTAAAATACTACTAGATGCCCGCGTCCTTTATTATCTTACTAGTTTAGATATATATCTATAGCTAAGTCTAAGGCATTCGTTTTAATAGCAATTGCTTTTATTAGGTTAGATATTATTAGAACTAGTTCCGTACTAAACTATTCCTTAAGGGTTTGAAAAGCATCGTCGGCCTTATCGTTCTATTAGAATCTCTAATCTTTTTTTATAAGATCTATTAGTAGAGCTATAATCTAGAAGTAGCTTTATATAAACTTTTAACAGAAGTTTACTAGTTCTAAGAACAACTACATGTCTTTTACTAACTTTAGTGTAGACTATTTAAGTACTACTTTTATCTTAGTATTATCTATCTTAATACCCTAATCCGTGATAATATACACTAAGAACTTAATCTCCTATTAATAGAATTAGCTCTTTTCTAGTTTTATTTATAGGTTCGCTTATTAGAAGGCTCCTAAGATCTATTTAATATATTATATATATTTCTCCTTAGTCTTTAAATACACTAGTATATTATTAAGATAGATATTTACGAACATATCTAAGTGTTCCCTTTGAATATTATTAATATATGCTTAAAACATAGCGGGAGCATTAGTGAGCCTAAATAGTATAACTAAATACTTATAAAGTCTAAAACAGGTTCTTATAGCTATTTTCTATTCTTTAACTTTCTTAATTTAAATCCGGTTGTATGCTCCTAGGATATATAATTTACTAAACTATTTAGCTCCTTAAAGTCGATCCTATAACTCTAAAATTAAAGGTAACGGATAACTATTCTTAATAGTGATATTATTTAGTTTCTAATAGTTGATATATAGTTGTAATATTCTATCCTTCTTTAAAATAAATTGGATCGGATATTCTACGGGTGACTAGAATTTCTATATAAATTCTTTCTTTAGATTCTTATCTAGATACGCCTATAGCACCTCTAGCTTCTCTAGTAATAGTAGATAGATCGCTAATTTTCCTAGTATCTTATCTTCTTAAATAGATATTATGTAATCCTTTAGTTAGTATATTAGTAGGGCTTTATCTAGAGCTTTATCTATAAATAGCCTTGCGTAGTCTTTATATTTATCTAAAATAGATAATAGGATTATAGTAGACACAAACTCTCGTCCTTTACTCTATAATGTTACAATCTTATAGGATGGAACCGGCATCGCCAGCATAAGGCCGAATAATAGCTAGCATAGGCTAGCCACCACATGACTGCTAGCTACTACTAGTAGGTGGGGTCACATAGCGAGGATAGATAGTAAGGCTAGTAGAGAATAGCAGTGCTAGTACTGCTAGCCACTACTATCCTACAGGTAGTACTAGATGGTATATAGGAGGCACCATTCTCGTTCCTTAGAACGGCGTGCTCAATTTAAATAAGAATCTAGTATTCTTTGTAACTTAATCTGATCTCACTACGTGATATTAATCCTTACCCTTATTAACTATATCTTAGCACTACTTTCTTCCTCCTTAATTAGGACCCTAACTATTATAGTAACTTTTATTATGTTGTGATGACGTCTCGTTACACTTTAAGCACCACCTTTATAGAACACCTAAGATTAACAACATCGATATATCTACTATAGAATCTATCGCGGGATAATCTAGAGGCTAGGCTATAAGGACCCCTCTAATAATAAACCTATTAAGATTAAGACTCTGGACGAGTACTATAGGGATAGGGGCGAACTAGAGACGTTCCTACTTTAATATAACCTATATATCTAGTATAACTAAGTACGGTTCTAAATAGAACACGAGGTTATGTTCGTGGTTACCTACCTTAGAGGAAAAGCGTTTAGATAGATTTAACTACACCTTAAGGACTTCTTAGAGAATTCGGACTCTAACTAAGAACTAGAAATAAGAGCCACGTTCGCGAACATAGAATCTTTTAAGAAAAGATTCGCCGGATATTTAGAGATATCGACACCGAACGTACTACTAAGAGAGAATTTATAGAACTAACCTAAAAGGGGTTAGCCGCGGCCTATGCCGCCTAGTTCTAACTAGTGGCAGCAAATACTAGTTAAGGCGACTTAGCTTTAACAGCGTAGTACTACCGAGGATTAAAGGAGAGCGTTAAAGACGACTTAGTGCGAGGAGAACGGCTAGACGAATTACAACCTATAATTAATGCCTTAATCCGGATTAACAACCGTCTATACGAACGACGTATAGAGAAGGCCGGGAAAAACGCACTAGTCGTAGTAGGTCGTAAAAGCTAAGCCCCTTAAAAGGCACGCCACGATCTATATAGGCTTTAGCCTATAGAATTAGACGCTACTAAGAGACGTCCGGGACGTTTTATAAAAAAAGGATCGTAGAAGGGACAAGCAGCGCCCTCTAGAAAGAAACCCTTTATAGAAAAGTGTTTTAACTACGACCGCTCGGGACATCTTACTTAGGACTATAGATAACCTAAGAAGAAATAAGTATTAGCTAAGACTAATAGTCCTAAGAAAGCAGGACAACTCGCGGCTATAATAACCAGCTATAATATAATATCCTAGACTACATGCTACGATAACGGGTATTAGATACACCTAAGCGATAAAAATAGCTCCGGATGGTTTCCGAAACCACCGCGGGCGAAGTAAGCATTATAGGTTACTAAAAGAGAACAGAACGCTAAGAAAGGGGTTTAGCCGCTTATAATTTAGGCCTTAGGGCCGAGTGCAAGTAAACCCTAATAAGAATAGCGACCAACGGAATTCTAGAAGATATAGGCGGAGGTCTTAATAGCATCTACTAAGGAACCGAATCTAGAATCGGAACCCGATAAAGAGGAATCCCCATTTAAAGAAATCTTAGAAACCGAATTAGAGGAATTAGAAATCTCTAAGTTAGCTCTAGATAAAGAACTAGAAGTAAGGGTACCACTAAGAAATTCTATTACCAGCGGATACCCACCTAAGGTATAGTATTAGGTATACTAGGACGTATGCAAACTTATAGAGACCTAAATAGGATAACTAGAGTTTAAGAAAAACCTTTATAAGATTAAGATTAGGTTAACCGTATATAAGGTATAATAGAGATCCGCTGTGAGTTTTAGCGAGCTATATAAAGAAATCTACAACCTTATCTTAGGCAAACTAGTCGTAGCGACTAAACGTATACGATAGCTTAGGTAAATGCTAGATAGCATACCCCGACTAGGATAAGAATACTATAATATAGTGCGAGAACATCCGCCTATAAATGTAAGATTCACTAGAGATAGAGGATACGTAACCTCTAAAGGAGGCTACATTTCCTGTGAACTCCGATAGAAAGTTATGGCACTATAATAAAAATTCGTAGCTAGGGATCCGGAAGTGAATCCGGGACGCCAGGTTGATCCTAGTAAATTTAAGTATAATAGAATGGAGGTCCCTACCGAGAATAAGAGCTCTAGGAGCTCTAGTTTAAAAAACTAGAAGGCCTTCTAGCTAGAAGGTCGACGGAAGCGCCTACCTAAAGACTTTCGAATAAGTGTAAGGGTATATGGATGGTTAGGACGGACTATTAAAAACATACCCTTACGGTGATATAATATGTTAGGACCCTCCAAGTATAGGTTAAAGTGGGCTAATAATGGGCTAAGGTACTAATAGACTTAGGAGCTACTACGGACTTTATATCGCTATAGTTTGTAAGCCACGCGTAGATAGAGCTGCAAACGAAGCGCGATACCTACTAAATAATAGCGGTAGATGCTTAACTATTAGGCTATAATTAGGGATTAGTAGACTAAGAGACTAAGACGGTTAGATTAAGGATCGGACCCTATATCCGGGACATGTAGTTCGATATTACGGTAATAGGAACCCACGATATAGTATTGGGATTACTATAGCTTGAAGACGTGAACCTGAAAATTAATTAGGTACGTAAGATACTAGATTTTTCTAAGGGAAAGGTGGTCTAAATAAGCCACGAGATGCTAAGAGATGGTATAGAAATATACGTAATCTTAGTTAAAGAACTTAAGTAAGAAGTTCGGAAGAATCCTAAGTAAGTATAGATCCTATAGAGTAAGCGACGAGAGCTCGCGTCTACTATAACCCCGTTATCTATTCTAGACGAATATAAGGACTACGCGAGGCTATTTATAGATAAGGCTCTAGATAAGGCTCTACTAGCACACTAACCGTAGGATCACACGATACCTATATAAGAAGGTAAGATACTAGGGAAGTCAGTAATCTATCTACTATCACTAGAGAAGCTAGAAGCGCTATAAGCGTACCTAAATAAGAATCTAAAGAAAGGATTTATATAGGAATCCTAGTCATCTATAGGATATCCGATCCTATTTATTCCTAAGAAAGACGGAATATTATAACTATACGTCGACTATCGGGGACTAAATAATATAACTATTAAGAATAGTTATCTGTTGCCTTTAATTTTAGAGTTATAGGATCGACTCTAAGGAGCTAGATGGTTTAGCAAATTCGATATTCTAGGAGCATATAACCGGATTCGAATTAAGGAAGGCGAAGAGTGGAAAATAGTAATAAGGACCCGTTTCGGGCTCTACGAGTATTTAGTTATACTATTTAGGCTCACTAATACTCCCGCCACGTTCTAGGCATATATTAATAATATCCTAAGGGAATATCTAGATATGTTCGTGGTCGTCTATCTTAACGATATACTAGTATATTTAAAGACTAAGGAAGAATATATACGATATGTTAGATAGGTCTTAGAAGCCCTTTAATAAGCGGACTTACGAATAAAACTAGAGAAGAGCCAATTCCACCAATAGAAAATTAAGTTCTTAGGGTATATTATTACTAATTAGGGCATTAAGATGGATAATACTAAGGTGTAGGCGGTACTCGAATAGCCTACACCGAAATTAGTAAAGGACGTGCAATTGTTTTTAGGACTAGCGAACTTCTACCGGAAGTTTATACGAAACTACTCCTAGATTATAGCGCCATTAACGGATCTTATAAGAAAAGATTAAGGTTTCTAGTGGGACGATAAAGCCGACGATGCTTTTCGCACACTAAAGGAATAGTTTAGTACTAAACTAGTCCTAATAATGTTCGATTTAACTAAGGGAATTATTATTAAAACGGATGCTTTAGACTTAGCTATAGGAGCATGTATAATTTAATAAGACGACATGGGACGTTAGTATCTAGTAGTATTTCACCTAAGGAAATTCAGTGGACTAGAACTAAACTACGAAATCCACGACAAAGAGCTATTAGCCATTATTAAAGCTTTTAAATAATAGAGAGTGTATCTAGAAGGAGTAAAGTATTTAATCTAAGTGTTTATGGATTATAAGAATTTAGTATACTTCACTACCACTAAGCTCTTAAACCGGAGATAGGTGCGATAGTCGGAGGAATTATTAATATTTAACTTCGAAATTCACTACCGGAAGGGCTCCGAGAACGCTAAAGCAGACGCTTTTAGCAGATAACTAGACTATATAGGAGAAAAACCTTAGATAGTTAGCTCGATTCTAGAATAGCATCTAGATAGAAAAATCACTTATAATAGGGGAACCCTAGCGGTAACTATAGTGATTATAAATAATAAACTCGAGGATAAGATACGGAAAGCATACATCCGGGATGCACACGCGTAAAGAGCACTTTCTAACGAACTCGAAGGTTTTAAATAAATAGATAATAGTCTAATTCTATTTAATAGACTCGTATATATACCCGAGCCTAAACGGAAAGAGATTATTCGATAATACTACGATAGGCTAACTAAGGAACATTAAGGAATCTATAAGACGGTTAAAGTAATTAGCCGCACCTACTACTTCCCTAGGATAAGGAAGAAGGTGGAGGAATACATCGCATCATGCGATTTATACTATAAGATAAAACCAACCCGATATAAATCTTATAGGTTAATAAAGATAGCAATAATACTAACACGGCTATAGGCGTTAATCGCTATAGATTTTATTATTAAGCTACTTCTTTCCGAAGAACTATTAACGAAAGTGAAATACAACTCTATACTTACTATTATAGACCGATTAATAAAAGAAGTACGCTTTATACCGTATAAGAAATCGTCTAACGCTAAGGAATTGGTATACACTTTCCTCTAAAACGTGACAGCAACGTAAGAACTACCTAAAGAAATCGTACTAGATAGGGATAAGCTATTTATATTAAACTTTTAAACCGCGCTTACACGATAGCTAGGACTATCGTATAAGCTATTAATAGTATACCATCCGCAGACGGACGGATAGACGGAGCGTATGAACTAGGTACTCGAGTAGTACCTAAGGGGATATATAGATTACCGATAAATAAACTAGGTATTACTACTTCCACTAGCACAGCTGGCCTATAATATAAGTGTTAACAAGATAATAGGATAAACGCTGTTCTATACTAATTATAGATACCACGTATAGATGTTCCACGAACTAAAGGAAGTCTAAGCCCTAGCGGAAGCCGCTAGGTTAATAATAGAAGAAATGCGACATATATATAAAGAATTACGATAAGATATCGAGTTTCTATTATAACGGTTAGTATTTTATGATAATAAACATAGATCTAGGGGACCTATACTTAAAAAGGGGGATAAAGTTTACCTCCTCTAGAAGAACATCGAAACCACGAGGCTAAGTAAGAAACTAGACTATGTTAGGATAGGACCTTTTAAGATTGTTAGGAACATTAAGGGCACGAGTTACGAGTTAGAATTACCTAAGGGGATAAAGATTCACCTAGTGTTCCATATCTTATTATTAGAATTAGCACCCCTGGCGGTGCCGGTACTAAGTAGGGTACCCGACAATTACTTAATAGAACGAGAAGGACGATATGAGGTGTAGCAGATCCTTAACTATAGTAGCGACTTCGACGACAACTAGTAGCGCTACCTTATAAAATAGAAGGGTTACCCTAATTCCAAGAACACATGGAGCTACCCATAAACCTTAATAGCTATAAAGAGGCTATTAAGAAGTATAAGAAACAGGACCGAAATTAGCGGAGGGAAACCTAAGGTTAAGCTCGGCCTAGGCGGCGGGTAAGAGGAGAAGTCACCTAGAATTAAGGAGAGGTTAAAGGTACTAGACTCCTATTTAAGTCGCTATTACCTACTCTCTAGCTTATAAACCTCGTTGAGAGAGGCGAGTTCCCGATAAACTATTTTAGACTCCTTCTCCTTATAACATTTCCATTCCGCCTTAGCCTAGAGTTTCTGGGATATAGCGGCCGATAATGCACTCTCGGCCTCCTTACGCTCTTTACGAAGACACTCCCGCTTATCGAGTAACTACGCCCCTATTAAAGTAAGTAAGTAAGTAAGCGAGTAATCACGGAGGAAGGAACGAACACTCGGCTCGGGTTATTACTAGGTCATATTTTCGGTCTTTCGCGATGCACTTAGCGTAATAGCCTAAGGAGAGGTTGATCTTACACGGCACCCTATAGGTCTTGTAACGAGAACACAGAGTAGGTATAGTGGGACTAGTGATGCGGAGAATAGCAGTAAGAGTGTTAGCACGCTCCGTGGAAGAAGTCTTACGGTTCGCGGTAGGAGTTTTACGAACTAGGGGCATGGCAAAGAGATGACATCTTAACACTAGCACTCTGCAGCTTATATCATCCGGCCTAAGCCTTTAAGGATAAAGCGCCTCGAGGGAGGGGCTAGTGTTATAATCTTATAGGATAGGACCGGCATTGCCAGCATAAGGCCGAATAATAGCTAGCACAGGCTAGCCACCACGTGACTGCTAGCTACTACTAGTAGATGGGATCACGTGGCGAGGATGGATAGTAAGGCTAGCAGAGGATAGCAGTGCTAGCACTACTAGCCACTACTACTCTACGGGTAGTACTAAATAGTATATAGGAGGCACCATTCTCATTTCTTAGAACGGCATGCTCAACTCAAATAATAATCCAGCATTCTTTATAACTTAATCTAATCTCACTACGTGATATTAATCCTTACCCTTATTAACTATATCTTGGCACTTCCCTTCCTCCTTAATCAGGACCCCAACCATTACAGTAACTTTTATTATCTTGTGATAACGTCTCGTTACATATAAGATCTATACTTACTTAGAATCCTTCTAAACTTCTTACTTAAGTTCCTTAGTAGAGATTATATATATCTCTATTCCGTCTTTTAGTATCTTATAGCTAATTTAGATTAGTTTTCTCCTAAAAAAGTCTAATATCTTACGTGCCTAGTCGATTTTCAGATTTATATCCTTAAGCTACAGTAATTCTAATACTATATTATAGATTTCTATTACTATAATATTAAACTATATATTCCTAATATGGGGTCTAATTCTTAATCTAACTACTCTCATCTTTAATTCTTAGTTAGAATCCAAATTCTCTAGGAAATTCTTAAGATGCAGTTAAATCCACCTAAATGCTTTTCCTCTAAGATAGATGACCACGAATATAACTTTATATTCCATTTAGAAATATACTTAGTTATACTAGATATCTAGATTGCACTAGAGTAGATATATCTTTAGTTCGCCTCTATTTCTATAGTATACGTCCGGAGTCTTAACTTTAATAGGTTTATTATTAGAGAATACCCTTACGGTCTAGCCTCTAGATTATTCTATAATAGATTCTATAGTAGCTATATCGACGTATTAATCTTAGATGCTCTATAAAAGAGATACTTAAAGTGTAATAAGGTTACCGTAGAGATTAGGATTCTAATTAAGAAGAAAGAAAGTAGTGCTAAGATATAGTTAACATCAGGAAAATTTTTAGGCGCTTAGAGCTTCCGAGCGACTCTTGTCTCTCTAGAGCGGCTCGCGAGCAGGGTAAACGCTCAGGCGCTCGAAGCGCTAAGAAAACGCTAAGCATTGCTTAGTAAGCAAGGGGAAAATCGTAAAAAAAGCTCTAAGTCTAGTTTAACTAGTAGGATAGTAAAGAGTATATAAAGACTAGTTTAAGCGGTAAACTTTCAATAAAAACGATTATTATCCGCTTAATTGTTAAAAACATAGATATTATACCCCTTTCTACAAGGAGATGAAAGTTAAGCGAGAAAGAGAACTTCAAGAATTTTCGTAATTTATATTTTTTATTGCTTACTAAGTAATTTAAAGCCGCTCCGAGCGCTCCGAGCGCTCTAAGCGTTTACTCCGCTCGCGAGCCGCTCGCGTGGCGCTCGGAGCGTTCTAGACATTCTAGACGTTTTGAACTAGAATCGATTTTGAACAATTCGCTGATAAATAGAGAGAAGATTAATATTATAAGTGAGATTAGATCAAGTTATAAGGAATACTAGATCCTTATTTGAATTGAGCACACCATTCTAATAAACAAGAGTGGTGCTATCTATATACTAGTATCTTTCTACTATAATTACTTTAATTAGTATAATTAATCCTAATTACACTAATCCCACTAATCACTTATTTCTTAGCGGCCTTTAGTGATTATTAGTCATCTGACGCTTAGCACTAATCACTCTTAATCCGTGCCCCTTAGGTGGGTTTTATAATATATACCTAAGCCCTCTAGCTTGTATCTTCATATCCTAATTCCTTTAATATAATTTATATGCTGTTTTCCTAGCAATACTTTCCTGGGAACACTTTCTCGGAAAAAGCTAGGTTTGTAATATCCTGCTTAATTATAAGCCTAGTATATATATCAAGATTCTTATTATATATATACTCGTGAAAGAAGGTTTTCTCTAGAAAGCTATCAATTTCCTTATCCTCTAGATTCTCTCTATTTAAGGCTTTAGTTTTAGCCTCTATATCTTCTTCTATAGTGTTATAGCTACTAAGAATATTCTTTTTAATAGAGTTATTAATACTAGCACTAGCATTAGCACTAATATTAATAGAAGAGTCTTTCTTAGTAGCAAAATACTTAACATAAGATTCCTTAAAAAGGACTGTATAGAGTGGTTTTCTAGATAGTAAGAACTCTAAATCGGTAATATATTGTTTACTTTTAATAGCATGTATACTATTTAGATGTTGCTTCAGTGATTTATAGTAAAAACAGGCATAGTTATTATACTTAGTATATGTATAGCCTAGTTTTTCTTAATCTAAATATTTAAAATTATATCTAAAGATTTAGATAAGGCTATATCTTTACTCCTTCTAACTTCTAGATCTTCAATTGTATTAATTAAAGATTCTATATCTTCTATACTGTAATTCTTATGGTTTTAACTTATATAGTATTCAATAGACTCTTTTTATTAAGAATTATCCTACAGCTACTACAAATAATAATCTTAAATTCTAAGTTATATTTAGAATTTAAAGATAGATTATCTACTTTAGTATAAATAGAATTAGTACTAGTAGTACTAATAATAGAGGAAGATGTAGTAGAGCTAACAGTAGATATTTCTTCTTAAGATATTTATCTATAAAGGATTAGTCTTCACTTAAAGTAAGAGTAATAGATAGATACACTTTCTTATCTCTTAATCTTCTTAGTTATTCTAGTTTTCCTTAGGATCTTTAAGCTTTATATAATGATAAGACTTATACCAACAAGTATAGATGATAAACTATTAGTGTTATTAGTATATAAGTAAGATTTAATATAATTATATGATATGCTTGCTTATTTTTTAGATTATAAGTTTTTTTTCTTAAGTTTTTCGGGCTTTTGATTATAGAGAAAGTTTTAGTAGTAAAGCTAAAGGTTAACTTATCATTGTAATTGGTCTGAATAAAGATAATAAATATAATAGTATAGATTAGCTTACTTTTTTATTAAATTCTATAGATATTTCTTTTCTTCGAAGCTCTTTAGCTCTTACTTTAATATAGAAAGTTTTCTTAAGCATTAATCTTGGTATAGAGTAGAAGGTAGCTTTAGGCTTTTAAGACAAATAGAGTAAGCTTTTATTTATAAGCTTAGATCTTTTAAATAAATAGCGAGTAGAGTAAAGAAGAAAGAACTTAAGGTAGAAAAAGGTCTCTTTATATAGATAAAAGCGTATAGACTAAAGGTAGTATAGATTAGCTAATAACAACCTTATATTTAATAATAATCTTAGTATTAGATATAGTTATATAGTACTAGATATAGCTATATAGTGCTAGATATAGCTATAAAGTACTAGATATAGCTATAAATTACTAATTTTATTAAGCCTAGTACTACTAGTATCTTAGCGCTTTTCTCTATTTTTTAAGATATATATAGACTTTCTATCTTTATCTTTCTCTATCTACCACTTTACTACTAAGCTCTTAAGCCTAACACTTAAGCATTGAGCTTTTTTCAAGTAAGAATTCCTTCTAAATTATGTCTTAGTAATCTCATATACTAAATACTAATTCTATTATAGAATCTAAGCTTTTTCTATCTTTTTATTACTACTACTCCTACTACTCCTCCTACTACAACTATCAGAATTTTTATAAAAGAGTATACAAGGTATTATTATTCTTTTATATTACATTTTATATATATATATCAATTCTAACTATTAGATAGAGTGTTTTCTAATACTACTACTACCACTAGAGATAGTACAACTTCTTATATATGCTCTATTACTTTTATTAGTAGATACTTAGACTAGAAAAAGTCTATATCTAACAAGAAACTAGGTAAAGGAGTATATAATCTAAAGGCTAGAAATTTTTGGCAGAATATAGGCTATCTAGACTTAATAGTAGATAATAGTAGATTCTCTAGTTTACTAGAGTATTTATTAAGGCTAGCTGTTAAAGCTAAGCTTAGAAACTTTATACTTATAGTATATAATCTAGTTATAGAGAGTATATACTTATAACAAGGTTACCACGGAGGTGGAATTCTATTTAAAAAGAAAGAGAATAGTGCTAAGATATAGTTAATAGGATGAGGATTAATATCACGTAGTGAGATCAAATTAAGTTATAAAGAACACTAAATTCTTATTTAAGTTAAGCACACCGCTCTAATAAACAAGAATAGTGCCTTCTATATACTACCTAGCATAGTCGCCTAGCTAGTAGTAGCTAGTAGTACTAGTATTACTATTCACTACTAGCTCTACTATCTATCCCCGCATGTGACCCGCCTAGCTAGTAGTAGCTAGCAGTCACGTAGTGGCTAGCTAGTGCTAGCTAGTGCTAGCTCCACCAGTATTATCTAATAAGATTGTAATAACACTATAGTATAAGGTACAAAAAGAATATTCTAGATAAAGAATGGCTCTATAATAATAGGAAACTAAAGTGGATCTGTAGTAGGATGTTAAAACTAGAGGGCTATAAGCTTAAGTCTAGAGCTAGAGATTATATAGTACTTAAGTTTCTTTATATTAGCTTCTAAGAATTTCTTATACGTTTAAAGAGCTTTAATTTACCTCTTATCTATTATCTATTATCTTTTATCTATTAGAGCTTACTTTTTATCTTATTCTACTATACTATAGGCTCTATATTAATACCTTCTATCTTATTATAAAGAAGAGTTTCTCTTAATTTTAGCTTAAGCATTTAAGTAATCTATCTAGAGTTCTAGTAGTAAAGTAACTATATAATATACTAGATACCTCTAGACTATCTATAGGCTAGAATTAGTAGTATAAGTATTAGGATTCTACTCTCTGTAGTATTATTTAGATTAGATAGAGCTCTTCTATTACTAATAATTTTTAGCTTCTAGTAAGCTAGATAAATAAAGTTTAGACTACAATTTATAAGCTAAATATATTCTATCTAGATGCTTCTAGCGGATTACATAATAAGAAAACACTAGAGTACTACTATTTATACTAGCGGTACTCTGTCTAGATAGATATCTTTCTAAAAAGAAACTCTTTTTTTTTCTTAGTAACTAGATAACTTCCTTACTATTATAGAGATAAATAAAGTATAATAGATAAGTTAAGGTTACTTTTAGTATAAATTAAGAATCTAGAGTAAAACTCACTAGTTTACTATATAGATTACCGAGAAATTCCCCTATCTTATCCCTCTCCCTTCTCTCTTTCCTTTTCTTTATAAAAACGGTATCTGGTGGAATTTAGAGAAACGGACATAGAGATCACGGGTCTATTTTAGAGGGAGAATAAGGGCATCCGCTTAGAAGTGAAAAATTCCAGTCATGGAAGTAAAGGTGGTGACTGGAGTGGCAGACACGAGAGACGCTTACTCCTAGGACTGCTCCGACTCTCCTGCGGCTTATAGGCAACAGATCCTCGAGACAAGGTGTTCGGAATACTAGGCCTAGCGATTGATAACTGCGAGCATGGCATATTTCCAGATTACTCCAAATCCTGTCAAACAGTTTTCATGGATGTTGGAGAGCATTTGCTTCGGCAGCACGGGCCATCCATCCTTTCGGTCCATGCAGGTTTGCTACCGAAACGTAATATATCGCTACCGTCGTGGGTCCCAGACTAGTCTTTCCAAACAGAGTACACTTTATGTGGAGATCTCATTGCCAACGAAAGCTCTTTGGTGGAGCTATGGGCCGAGCGGGTGGAGCCACACGAAATACAATTTCGGAGGGACACACTCACCGTGAATGCCTTACCAGTGGGTGGAGTAGTCGAGGTTGGAGGAGAAGGCCTCCTGACTTTAGCAAGCGACGCCGATTTCATCGGCCTTGCCACGGGTCTCTTTGCAGAGCTTGAACAGCTTGCTGTTAAACTTGGAGATTCAGAGCAGAGGTATATCCTCGAAGCGCTGTGGCGGGTTCCAATCGCCTATGGAGAGTATTGCACTGCCAACCGAGACTCATTTCTTGATCACACATCTCTGGAGTTCCTTAACGCCTATTACGTCCTCCAAGGAACGATTCAAACCCCAGAGAAACTCACAGATACCGAGAAGCTTCGCTGGAGGGAGCAAAAAGCTCAGCACTACCTCCTGGAGCTTCGGAGAAAATCCGTGGGAAAAAAGCCGTTTCTTTGCGCTGACAAGTACATTGGTCTTGGACCTTGGGCGATGCAACCTGGAGACGTCTTGTACCTCCCTGTGGGTGCACATGTTCCCTATGTCCTTCGTCCCAAAATCGATTCTCGTGGCTTTAGCAGGCAGAACTTCGAGCTAGTCGGGGAAGCATACGTTTATGGGATCATGAATCGGGATTTTATTTCGAAGCATAAAATAGTGCGAATCTCATTGAAATAAAGTCAGTTATTAGATAAGAGAGAGATTGTTATATTGGAGATTATTACAGTTGCAGTGAGCTTGAGATTAAGGAATAGTTAATAATTGCTACCTAGGTTAATGGACAAGAGGTTGCTCAAAGGAAGGGAATGGAAAGGTAAGCTTTAAGCTACTGCTCCTAGGCAGCGGTGCGTCTCGAACAGCCTACATCGACCTCCCGCTCGCAATACCTAATCCTTTTCTTCTTTATCAACCCTCTACCCGTGTATCTAAATTAATCCCTGTCCTAAAAATATTTCTTTCTAACAATAACACCCTCTAAAACTAACTCTCTTCTAAAATAAACCCTATCTAAAACTTTATAACTTTAACTCTTTACTACTTTTCGCTCTTCTATTCTGCTAGACAATCTACCTCTACTTTCCACTTATTATATCTCTTCCTCTAACTCTATACTACTACTATACGTACTCTTACCTCTATTTTTCCCCTCTCTTTCTACTAACTTAATGCAACGGAAGCTAGAAGTATAGAAGCTTAGTTTGCTAGCTATAGTATAAAGATATCTTATAAGGAAAGAAGAGAAGGTATCTACACGTGGTATTAGTGTTTACACCCGATCGGCTGACTAAGCAGCCGTGCAACGCATGCCAGAATCGTGATACTAATTTCTATTTTCTTCTTTCTTCTAATGTATTCAATAAGCAAGTGATCTACTGTAACGAGGCGTTATCACAAGATAATAAAGGTTACTATGAAGGTTGGGGTCCCGATTAAGGAGGAAGGGAACAGTGCCAAGATGTAGTTAATAAGGGTGAGGATTAATATCACGTAGTGAGATCAGGTCAAGTTACAAAGAATGCTGGATTATTATTTAAGTTAAGCACACCGTCCTAATGAACGAGAACGGTGCTGCCTATATACTAAGGCCTTTCTCGGTGATCTCTTTGATCAGTGTGATCAGTCCTAATTGCACTGATCCCACTAATCACTCTTAGTCTTAGCGGTGTTGGGTGATCAGTCGTCACATGACGCTTAGCACTAATCACTCTTCCCGACCCGTCCCTTCGACCTAAGTTCGTAACACTATTCCCCCCTTATAGCTTTCGCCTCGAAAGGTATGTCGGCCTTTCACCTACAACATGCAAAAGGTTTCCAGATCTAGGGTAACTAAGAATACCGTCAAGAGACCTTCTTCCACCGTTCGCCGCCACAACCTTATTGCTTTTCTTCGTTCTAAGGGTTCCGTCATGCCGACACCGTGCAGTCACTGCAAAACCGAATCTTTTAGTTGTAAGGTGGATTTACGCTCTAGTCGTTATGCGGAGTGCATTCATTCTAGCGCTGTCTGTGACCTGGTGGTTACCTGCGAGGAGTGGGAGAAGATAATCGACTAACGAAAAGAACTTCGCCGTCGTCTTGACAAGGCTGAGAAAGCTATGTTGGATGCCATTGCTCGGCATCTGTAGTTAAAATAAGAGTGGTCGACGCTCGAAAGTCAGCATGCTAACGTCATCGCCCGCGAACTCGCTTCCATTAAGGAGATAGAACGCCTTAAGCGCGCTTAGGGTTCATCGGGTGGCGATGCCCTAATAGAGTTTTCCAATCCAACACCCTTTAACTTCTTAGGTGTCCTAGCAATGTCCCCCTCGACCTAGAGTGCCTTAGACGGGTTTCCTCCTTCTTTCTTTGAGTCTACTTCTAACGGGGCCTTAACTACTCGAGGTACCTCGTTATAGCTCGTTTACACCTATCGAGATTTATAAGCAGTTCCTACGTGTTTTCCGAGTCTGGGTACCCTTTCCATTTCACTAGGTACCGCCGTTCGCTGTTATCGAAATCGGTGCTATCGTCTAGGATCTATTATACTTCGTATCGTCCTTCTTACTGCATTAAGTAGTTGTCTGGTACCTTTTCTAACACTAGTACTTCCGTAGGGGCCGGTTCCAGTAGCGAGACATGGAACACTGGGTGTATCTTCATCCCCTTTAGTAGGTTCAACTTATAGCTGGTGTCCTTAATGTTTCTAACGATCTTAAAGGGTCCTATCCTAACGTAGTCGAGCTTCTTACTTAGTCTTATCGTCTCGATGTTTCTCCGGAGGAGGTAAACTTTATCCCCTCTTTAAGCATAGGTCCTCTAGATCTATGTTTATTATAGTGAAATGCTAATCTTTTCGCTAGAAACTCTATATCGTACTAAAGTTCTTTATAGATCTACTACATTTCCTTAAATGTGACTCGAGCCGTTTCCGATATAACTTAGATTTCCTTTAGTTCGTGGAATAGTTACGCGTGGTATCTATAGTTAGCGTAAAAAGGTGTTATGCCTGTTATCTCGTTTACGCTCATGTTATACGCTAGTTATATAAGTGGTAAGAGTAATACCTAATTCGTTTATCGGTAATCTATATACCCTCTTAAGTATTGCTCGAGTACCTAATTTATGCGCTCTATCTATCCATCCGTCTAGGGGTGGTATGCTATTAATAGCTTATGCGATAGTCCCAGCTGTCGCGTGAGCGCGGTCTAAAAGTTTAATGTGAATAGCTTATCTCTATCTGATACGATTTCTTTAGATAGTCCTTATGTTGCTGTCACATTCCGGAGGAAGGTATATGCCAGTTCCTCAGCGTTGGACGATTCTTTATACGGTATGAAGCGTACTTCTTTTATTAATCGATCTATAATGGTGAGCATGGAGTCGTATTTCACTTTCATTAATAGTTCCTCAGAAAGGGGTAGTTTAATAATAAAATCTATAGCGACTAACGTCTATAGCCGTGTCGGCACTATTACTATTTTTATTAACCCATAGGGTTTGTGTCGGGTTGGTTTCATCTTATAGTATAAATCGTAGGATGCAATGTATTCCTACACCTTTTTTCTCATTCTTAGGAAGTAATAGGTGCGGCTGATTGCTTCGACCGTTTTATAGACCCCTTAATGTCCCTTAGTTGGTCTATCGTGGTATTATCGAATGATTCCCTTCCGTTCGGATTCTAGTACGTACATAAGTCCGTTAAATAAGATTAGACCGTTATCTATTTGCTTAAACCCTTCGAGGTTATTAGAAAGTGCTCTCTACGCGTGTGCGTCCCGGACGTACGCTTTCCGTATCCCGTCCTCAAGTTCGTTATTTATAATCACCATAGTTACCGCTAGGGTTCCCCGATTATAAGTGATTTTTCCGTCTAGATGTTGTTCTAGAATCGAGCTAACTATTTAAGGTCTTTCTCCTATATAGTCTAGTCGTCTGCTGAAAGCGTCCGCTTTAGCGTTTTCGGAGCCTTTTTGGTAGTGAATCTCGAAATTAAACGTCGATAGCTCTTCCGACCATCGCACCTGTCTTCGGTTTAAGACCTTAGTGGTAGTGAAGTATACTAAATTCTTATAATCCGTGAATACTTGAATTAGATACTTTACTCCTTCTAGATACACTCTCTATTGCTTAAAAGCTTTAATAATGGCTAATAGCTCTTTATCGTGGATCTCGTAGTTTAGTTCTAGTCCGCTGAACTTTCTTAAGTGAAATACCACTAGATGCTAACGTCCTACGTCGTCTTATTAATTTAGATATGCCCCTATAGCTAAGTCTAAGGTATTCGTTTCGATAATGATTCCCTTAGTTGGGTCGAATATTATTAGGACTGGTTCCGTACTAAACCGTTCCTTTAGTGTGCGAAAAGCCTCGTCTACTTTATCGTCCCACTAGAATCCTTAATCTTTCCTTATAAGATCTATTAGCGGCGCTGCAATTTTAGAGTAGTCCCTTATAAACTTCCGGTAGAAGTTCGCTAGTCCTAGAAACGATTACACGTCTTTCACTAACTTTAGGGTAGGCCATTCGAGTACCGCCTATACCTTAGTATTGTCCATCTTAATGCCCTAATTAGTGATAATATACCCTAAGAACTTAATCTTCTATCGATGGAATTGGCTCTTCTCTGGTTTTATTCGTAAGTCCGCTCGCTAGAGGCTTCTAAGACTTATCTAATATATCGCATATGTTCTTCCTTAGTCTTCGAATATACTAGTATATCGTCGAGATAGACGACCACGAACACGTCTAAGTGTTCCCTTAGGACATTATTAATGTATGCCTAGAACATAGCGGGAGCATTAGTGAGCCTAAATAGTATAACTAAATACTCGTAGAGTCCGAAACGGGTTCTTATTACCGTTTTCCACTCTTCGCCTTCTTTAATTCGAATCCGGTTGTATGCTCCTAGAATGTCGAATTTACTAAACCACTTAGCTCCTTAGAGTCGATCCTGTAACTCCGAAATTAAAGGCAACAGATAACTATTCTTAATAGTTATATTATTTAGTCCCTAATAGTCGACGTATAGTCGCAGCGTTCCATCCTTTTTTAGAATAAATAGGATCGGATATCCTACAGGTGACTAGGATTCCCGTATAAATCCTTTCTTTAGATTCTTATCTAGGTACGCTCGCAGCGCCTCTAGCTTCTCTAGTAATAGTAAATAAATTGCTAACTTCCCTAGTGTCTTACCTTCTTATATAGGTATTGTATAATCCTATAGTTAGTGTGTTAGTAGGGCCTCGTCTAGGGCCTTATCCGCAAATAGCCTCGCGTAGTCCTTGTATTCGTCTAGAATAGATAACGGGGTTATAGTAGACGCGAACTCTCGTCGCTTACTCTATAGGATCTATACTTACTTAGGATTCTCTCGAACTTCTTACTTAAGTTCCTTAGCTAAGATTACGCATATCTCTATACTATCTCCTAGCATCTCGTGGCTCATCTAGACTAGTTTTCCCTTAGAAAAATCTAGTGTCTTACGTGCCTAGTCGATCTTTGGGTTCACGTCCTTAAGCTATAGTAACCCTAATACTACATCGTGGGTTCCTATTACCGTAATGTCGAACTACATGTCCCGGACATAGGGTCCGACCCTTAACCTAACCGTCTTAGTCTCTTAGTCTACTAATCCCTAATTATAGCCTAACGGTTAAGCGTCTACCGCTATTACTTAGTAGGCGTCGCGCTTCGTTTACAGACCTATCTACGCGCGGCTTGCGAACTATGGTGACATAAAGTCCGTAGTGGCTCCTAAGTCTATTAGTGCCTTAGCCTAATATTAGCCCACCCTAACCTATACCCGGAGGGTCCTAGCGTATCGTGTCGCCGCAAGGGTATGCTTTCGGTAGCCCGTCCCGGCTATCCAAGTACCCTTACACTTATTCGAAAGTCTTGGGGTAGGCGCTTCCGTCGACCTTCTAGCCGGAAGGCCTCCTAGTTTTTTAAACTAGAGCTCCCGGAGCTCTTGCGCTCGGCAGGGACCTCCGTCCCATTATACTTAAATTTACTAGGATCGACCCGGCGTCCCGGATTCACCTCTAGATCCCTAGCTGCGAATTCCTATTATAGTGCCGTGACTTTCTATCAAAGTTCGCAGGGAATATACTCTCCCTTAGGCGTTATATATCCTCCGTCTCTAGTGAACCTCGCGTTTATAGGCGGATGTTCTCGCACTATATTATAGTACTCCTATCCTAGTCGGGGCATGCTGTCTAGCATTTATCCAAGCTATCGCACGCGTTCGGTTGCTGCGACTGGTTTTCCTAAGACTAAATTATAAATTTCTTTATATAGCTCGCTAAAACTTATAGCGGACCTCTGCTGTACCTCGTATACGGTCAACCTAATCTTAATCTTACGAAGGTTTTCCTTAAACTCTAGTTATCCCGTTTAGCTTTCCATGAGTTCGTATACGTCCTAGTACGCCTAATGCTATACCTCGGGTGGGTATCCGCCGGTGATGGGATTCCTTAGCAGTACCCTTACTTCTGGTTCTTCGTCTAGAGCCAGCTCGGATATATCCGATTCCTCTAATTCGGTTTCCGAGATTTCCTCAAACGGTAATTCCTCTTTATTAGGTTCCGGTCCTAGATCCTGTTCCTTAGCGGGTGCAGTTAGGACTTCCGCCTGCATTTCCTAGAATTCCGTTAGTCGCCATTCTTATCGGGGTTTACTTACACTCGGCCCTAGGGCCCGAATCGTAAGCGGCTGAACCCATTTTTTAGCGTTCTATTCTCTCTTAGTGACCTATAATGCTTGCTTCGTCCGCGGTGGTTTTAGAAACTATCCGGAGCCATTTTTATCACTTAGGTGTGTTCGACACCCGTCGTCATAGCATACAATCCAGGACATCGCATCGTGGCCCGTTATCGTGGTTACGAGTTGTCCTATCTTCTTAGGGCCATTAGTCTTAGCTAATGCTTGCTTCCTCTTAGGTTATCTATAGTCCCTAGTAAGGTGTCCCGCGCGGTCGTAGTTAAAACATTTCCCTATAAAAGGTTTCTTTCCTAAGGGCGCTGCTTGTCCCTACTACGATCCTCCTTTCGTGAAACGTCCCGGACGTCTCTCGGTAGCGTCCAACTCCATAGGCCGAAGCCCATATGGATCGTGGCGTGCCTTCTAAGGGGCTTGGCTTTTGCGACCCACTACGATTAGTGCACTTTTCCCGGCCTTTTCCATACGTCGTTCGTATAGACGGTTATCGATCCGAATGGAGGCATCGATTATAGGTTATAATTCGTCTAGCCGTTTTCCTCGCACTAAGTCGTCTTTAATGCTTTCTTTTAATCCTTAATAGTACTGCGCTGTCAAGGCCGAGTCGCCCCAACTAGTATTCGCTGCCACTAATTAGAACTAGGCGGCATAGGCCGCGGCTAACCCCTTCTAGATCAAACCCATAAGTTCCCTTTCCGTAGTACGTTCCGCGTTAATGTCTCCGAATATCCGGCGAATCCTTATCTTAAAGGATTCCATGTTCGTAAACGTGGCTCTAGTTTCTGGTTCTCGATTAGAGTCCGAATTCTCTAAGAAATCTTTAAGGTGTGGTTGGATCCACCTAAACGCTTTTCCTCTAAGGTAGGTGACCACGAACATAACTTCATGTTCCGTTTAAAAACGCACTTAGTTGTGCTAAATATATAGGTCGCACTAGAGTAGGAACGTCTCTAGTTCGCCCCTATCTCCATGGTACTCGTCCGGGGTTTTAACCTTAATAGGTTTATTATTAGAGGGGGTCCTCGTGGCCTAGCCTCTGGATTGTCCCGCGACGGATCCTATAGTAGACATATCAACGTTATTGATCTTAGGTGTTCCACGAAGGTGGTGCTTAAAGTGTAACGAGGCGTTATCACAAGATAACAAAGGTTACTGTGAAGGTTGGGGTCCCGATCAAGGAGGAAGGGAATAGTGCCAAGATGTAGTCAACAAGGGTGAGGATTAATATCACGTAGTGAGATCAGGTCAAGTTACAAAGAATGCTGGATTATTATTTAAGTTAAGCACACCGTCCTAATGAACGAGAACGGTGCTGTCTATATACTAAGGCCTTTCTCGGTGATCTCTTTGATCAGTGTGATCAGTCCTAATTGCACTGATCCCACTAATCACTCTTAGTCTTAGCGGTGTTGGGTGATCAGTCGTCACATGACGCTTAGCACTAATCACTCTTCCCGACCCGTCCCTTCGACCTGAGTTCGTAACATCTACATGCATGTCGAGATACCACTTATACTGAAGATATTAATACTACGCCGAGAAGATTCGATTACTTCTATAATATACTATATTCTATAGTACTTTCCTAATCTTTTCAATATATACAAGCATTGTGTCTAGTTTCGCCGTATATTCTATAATGCTATTGCTTCATCTTAGTTCTTTTCGGCTATATACTACCCTATCGTATTTTCTAGTTTGTCACAAACTACGACAGATGATGCAGATCGAGAAGTAATTAGTACTAAGTGTCATATGTGGTACTAATCACAGAGCATGCTAAGGCAAGTCTAATCAGTCGGATTAGTAGGATTAGGAACTAATCGTACTAATCCAAGGAGCATGGTATAGGATACTAGTATATAGACAGCATCATTCTTATTCATTAGAACGGTATGCTCAACTCAACTAAGAATCTAGTATTCCTTGTAACTCGATCTGATCTCACTCGTCATATTAATTCTCTCTTTATTAACTATATCTTAGCACTGCTCTCCTTCTTCTTAATCAGAACCCCAATCTTGTTATATATTTGATTTGCTGCTTAATAGTTATTTGGGTGAGTATATTCTGTTCTTCCTAAACTATTAGGATCCATCCTTGCTATATGCGCTTTTGTTATTTGCGACGTCGATTTGCAGCATAATTTATCTTTTATAGAGCTTACATCTCTACTTTAAGAAGAATGGCTAAGTGCATTATCGTTTAAATACTTTTAAATAGCTAATCTAGCGCATTTTTAATTGGAGTCGGTGAGCTATTCTAATAGTTCGTAATACAACCTTTAAGCATCTCAGTTTAGCAGGCTAATTCGGCTAGGTTTTGTAGTATTTTCGACTCCTAGGGAGTATTCTAGCTAGCTAGAAGTATTAGAGTTCTAAGTTTAATATTAAGGTTTAATAGAATAGTATTTAGATTAAATAGAACTAGTTCTAATCCCCGAAAACCCCTACAGATATTCTACTCGGTAATAGCAGCCTTTTAGGCTGCTTTTAATACTAGAAGAAACTTAAGCTTATTATGTAGTTAATATAGAATCGAATCAAGTTCTTAACTTATTATCTGTATGTCTATTTAAGCGGGCTGAAACAACCGACATCGAGTGGCTAAAGAAGATAAGATAAATAGAAAGGCATGTAGAGCGTAATAATATCGTTTTCCTAATAGAACTATTCGAGCCGGGCTGAATTATGATTCTTGTGGCTATTAAGAATAAGAAGACGACGTGCTCCGGTTATACAATGCTTTGTATGCCTATTAAAATGCTAAATCCATTCGAATCCTAGCTTATTTATTATCTAGCTATTTTTCGCTTATAGCGATAATCTAGTCGCATGGTATATCCTCGCTATACTAAGCAGAAAGATAGTATTATCCAGCTAGAATTATGAATAGCAAGACTATCTAGCTGTAGAAATTAATTCTCTAAATCACTATCATCTATTTCCGATTATCTAGTTAAGCTATTTTTAATCAACTGCATTGTTCTAAGCTTATAATAACTATTACTATTAAAATAATATCTATTTAGAATCTAGTTCCGCCGAAGCTATAGATATCTATCTCGGCGATTCTATACTTTATAATAGTATTTTATACAAGCTCGAACTATTATCTAATTAGGTCTAAATCTTCGCACTATACTTGCTTATAGTTATACTTACAATTAAACCTAGTATTAAGCTCTAAGCGATATTTAAGAAAGTTTAAAGCGCTTCTAGCTAATCTAGCCTCTATTCTAATTGTTACGACCTCGTTAGACAAGACTAGAGGAACTAGCATAAGGCTAAATAGTGGCTAGCACAGGCTAGCTATCACGTGACTGCTAGCCACTACTAGTAGGGCGGATCACGTGCTGGAATTAATAGTAAGGCTAGTAGCAGATAGTAGTGCTAACGCTACTAGCCACTACTAGCTAGGAATAGCATCTGTTAGTATATAGAAGGCATCGTTCTTATTTATTAGAACGGAGTGCTTAATTTAAATAAGAATCTAGTATTCTTTATAACTTAATCTAATCTCACTACGTGATATTAATCCTCATCTTATTAACTATATCTTAGTACTATTCTCTTTCAAGTCGGCGGCGGTGAAGCAAAACGCAACTCTCCCCCACTCTCAACCGGAACTAAAGGAGTGCATCTCTAGGATGACATCGCAGTGCTAAGCGGGACGCTTACTGCTCTTTGCAGAATGTATTGTATCGGAATTCTTAGCGCGTGTGGGGCACGCGTTCGGACGCGCCGGATTTCTTAGTGGCCGCAGAGCCGCAATTCCCGATCGTCATCATCACGAAGCTCACCTGCAGCTCTCCAACACCACCGCATTCCATCCACAGCCTCACCCACAACAACAATGTCTTCCAAACCTGCACTCCGCCTCCTCCGCCAGCCCCTAACCCGCTGTCTCCGCCCCTCAAAACCTTACCACCCACGCAATGCCTCCACCCTCCGCGCCTCCACAGAAGGCCCACCCCACCCCCGCAACCCCCTCGACCCCCTAACAACCTCCCGCCTCGAGGCCGCGCGGCGGGCCTACTACACCCGGCGCTCCTACTACGCGGGCGTAGGCGCCGCAATATGCATGCTAGTCCCACTGGTGCTGATCAACTTCATGGACGCTGAGAAACTGGACGCGCCTTCCTCATCCTCTCCTTCTTTCCAAGGCAAACCAGTCGTAGTAGCGCCGGGCGGGGAGAAGCTCATTGCTGTTGATAAGAAGGGCGGGGAGGAGGTCGAGGTCGTGGAGACGGGGACGAGCAGCGTGCCGCATTTTCCGAAGACAATTAGGCTTCCAGCGGGGGAACGGGGAAGAGGAGGAGTATACCTTACTAGGCCTCGGCATCCGCACCGTCTCCTTCCTCTCGATCCAGGTCTACGTCGTCGGCTTCTACGTCAGCACCGCCTCGCTCGCGGCCTTACAAGCACGGCTAATCCACCACATCAACCCCGCGGCCTCAACGCTGATCCCCGTGGAAAAGGAGAAGCTGAAGCAGGCGCTGCTGAGTCCGGACGAGAGCTACGACATCTGGGATGCGGTGCTGCGGGACAGTTTGGAGACGGGGGCCGGGATGGGGGTGTGAAGAGCGCGTGGCGCGTTGTGCCGACTAGGAACACGGATTTTGCGCATCTGAGGGATGGATGGGTTAGGGGCATCACAGCGAGGACGCAGGAGGCTGCTCGGAAGGCCCAGGCGCTGGCGCAGCCGTTGGTGCTGGGGGCGCAGCCGGGTGCCGCGTTAGATAGGTTCGATGACGACGGGTTTGCGGACGCGATGAAGAGCTTCAAGGCGCTGTTTGGCGGACGCGGGAAGGCGCCTAAGGGGAGCGTGGTGTTGCTTACAAGGGATGAGAAGGGGAAGCTGGGCGTGCTGTTTCAGGAGAAGGAGACGCAGAAGATGGTTAATATGGGGGAGGTCGGTGATGAAAGGATCGCGAGGCTGATCTGGTTGGGCTATTTGGGCGGGAAGAATGTAAGTTCGGAGGGCGCGAGGAAGGGTGTTGTGGACGGGGTGATGGGGTTAGTGGAGAGGCCGGTGGGGACGGTGGAGACAAGGGTGGAGTAGAGGTAGGGATGTAAGAGCAGTAAAAAGGATGTGGGCAATGTTTGGACGCCACGGGTGCATTGATGCTCTAGGAGTTGGTACTGTATGGCATTAGCCGCCGATCGTGGCACTACTTGTACACAAAAGAACCGCAAGTCATGAATTGCGTAAGAAGGACCAAAGTAGCAAATGGATGAGCCATGTCTAGGTTAGAAAGACGCTAAACATCAGTAAAGTTCTATAGTGCTGTAATCTACGGTGCCTGCTCAGCAGCAGTTCTAGTCCTCTTCTCCACGGCTGTGCACAGTCGCACTATATGTATTTCTTCCTAGCTCTCAACTGAGCCCCTAAATCTTCACACTAACTCTTGACCGTCTTTCTCACGTGAAAACATATCCCCACCAGCCACCGCGCCCGCCTCACTCTCTCCTCCCCTTATCCATCCCCTCCGCCTTTTCCACCAACTCCTCCACCCACGCCCCAAACTCCGCCCTCATCTCAATCGGCACCACATGCCCCTGCCCCTCCACCAGATGCGCCGTAACCCCTCCCTCCTCCCCGCCCAACCCCTCTAACAACACCTTCGCATGCGGAAAACTGATCATGCGATCCTCGCTGCCATGCACAATCATGATCCTCTCCCTGCCGACTTTGTCACTAAGCTCTTTGAGCTGCGCGGCGGTTGTGGTGCCAGCCAGCCGCGATGGCTTGCGCCATGAAGCCTTTGCGCTGGAAGCCTTCTTTGTCGGAGCGCTTGGCGAGCTCGGCGGCGCCGAAGCGGTCGCCGTTTGTGGGGAAGGGCTGGATGGTGTATTCGGATTCGTCGGGCGCCGCTAGCCACTTCTCAGAATAGAGGTTTCGCTTGATGTTCGCTAGCTGGACGTCGAGGGCGCGGGGAATGCTGCGCGGGTAAGAATTAGTGGGGAGAGGGGGACGGGAAAGGAGGGAAGGAAGTAAGGGGAAATTGGGGACGAGAAGCTGGAAGACTTACAAGAGATCTACTCGGTTGCGTAGGTTCTCGAAGAAGCCCTGCGAGGTAATTAGATTGGTGAATAGAGCTCTACGGGGAGAGCTGGTGGGCTTACGACTGTGTTGTAGAGATACGCGGCTGTAGAGACGAGCGAGAGCGAGGCTATCCGATCAGGTATACGCAAGGCCTGTGCAATGTCAGTCCTATGCACTTCTCTCCCAGCTCGGTGTAACTTACAAGTTCTTGTGCTATCATGCCTCCCATGCTGATGCCGATCACGTGAATGGACCGTTGACTGGTCCATCCCAGGTGGTCTAGCAGCTCTATCGTGTCTTGTGCCATCGATGAGGTGGAGTATCGCATGAGGGGTTTGCCCGATTCGCCGATGCCCCGGTTGTCGAAGATCAGGGAAGTATATTTATCGCCCTTGGTATGTCCGAAGTCTTTGGTCTGCCGCTGCCATGCGGACTTCATTCCCCGAGGCCCATGATCCACTGGATTTTGCGGAGCGGTATGAGCTTTTGATCTTGATGCGAGGGAGGATTTTTGTGTATAAGACAGGACTGAGAAAAATGTCGTAAAGGACTTGAAGGGCATTTGAAATAATAGACCGCGATAAAAGAAGTATGAAAAAGCTAAGTTACCTACCACAAGATGTATTGGGCCATGGCCGTGAACTTCGTATGCAATACCACATTTTCCGTCCGCAACAGCGACCTTCCCCTTTGTTGTCGGCTTCAGGTCCCAAGTCACGTAGGGAAACTCTGGGTGCTCTTGCAGCTCTGCAGCGGTCAGTGGCCGTGCTGGAGTGGCAGATGAAGTCCTTGTCACATATCAGTGACACTCGCTATGGGAATCAACATCTCATTCCTCATACATGCTGATTTAGAAAACCCTTGCGGACGACAAGCAAAGAATAGCCAACGAATGGGTAATGATGAATTCCTGACTGCAGCTGCAAGGTTCCCTCGCACGATGGTGGCTTACTAGGCAGTCCGCACACGCAATCACCGAGAATGGAGTTATGGAACTTGGAGAAAAGTTTAAGCAGAAGTCTAGGACGACTCTACAAGAAATCTAACGATACTCTACTTTCGCTGTCCCAGTGTTTTGCTGTATAACAATAAGGGGAGTGTCGACTGTCCACACGGCAAGCTTGTGACCCCAGGCAGGCCGCGGCTCAGAGACCCTAAGGCAGCCATCCATCAAGCCAGTGACGCGTGTCAGCGGCGGGTTGATCGTCGCTGCAGCGTGAGCTAACACGCTTTGCATCGCCGAGAACCCTTGCACTGGCCGCAAAGTGTGCAGCCAGAGGTGCACTCCAGTAAACAACTTCGCGATACATGCCGATACCTTGATCAAACCACGGCTTACGCCAGACTTGCCATGAGCCGCGACTGCCTGACCACCACAAGCTCTGTATCAACTACCTCTGGCGCCATACCACTCAAACTGCGATAACCTTAATCCTAATTTCGACTGCTGCCTCCATAATCCTGCCGCGATGGACTCCTCCCCTGTCAACCAGAGTAGTGGGCTCAACTTCCTCGCGCCACCGCCCCCAGCGGTAAACCAACCGCCCATGATATTTGGCAGCTATTCCGCAGACGGCTCGCCGGTACCAGCATCGCTGTCCGCGCCAATCTTTACAGACGATGGCGCATCAATGGCCATGGAGGATGGCGCCGATCAGGGCGACCCTAAGAGACGGAGAATTGCCCGGGCATGTGACATGTGCAGGAAGAAGAAGATCAAGTGCGACGGGAAGATGCCGGCGTGCTCGCATTGCCTGAACTATAAGACGGAGTGCATCTTCACGCAGGTCGAGAAGAAGCGCCAACCGCCAAAGGGGGCAAAATACATTGAGGGCCTGGAGAATAGACTTGGCCGCATGGAGTCTTTGCTAAGGCTCTCC
The DNA here is from genome assembly GCA_030247845.1 of Coniosporium tulheliwenetii. Taxonomy (NCBI): domain Eukaryota; kingdom Fungi; phylum Ascomycota; class Dothideomycetes; genus Coniosporium; species Coniosporium tulheliwenetii. The sequence continues at coordinate 744,500 of JAPDRP010000023.1, read as the reverse complement.
GGGCTCCTCTCGGAGGATGATGCGCAAACCGACCTGGGGACTCTGGAGAAGAGGCTTGCGGACAAGACTACGACTGGCAGCAAGACTGCAACGCCCTCGAGGATGTCTGAGGCCTCAGCCCCAGCCCCTGGAGCACGCCCTGAAGGCCCACCATCATATCAAACTACCCCGCAACAGCCTAGATTGGCCAGTCCGACGAGCGGCATGACATCTCCGGAGCCGCCGCAAAGAACCGGCACGCAAGATAAGCCTGAGGAAGAAGTTGACTCTCTATCGGATATGATGTGTTCTCTGGTGACGAACAACTGCGGCGAGACTCGATACATAGGTAGCATCTCACCGCGCTACAACATCCAAAGCACGCTGACCTTCGTCAGGCTCTTCGTCTGGTTTCTCCATTTTTTCGCCGAAAGGCATACAATGGGTGAATGAGAAGACTGGAGACACTGCCTTTCAAGACATGATACAGTGCGCCGCGGTAGACGACAAATGGATACACTGGAAGCCTGACGTATTCCGTGACATCTTTGCCAGACGTGTGTTCAAGCCTCTGCCACCGAAGAACGAGGCTCTGTCCCTGCTCAAAGACTATTTCGAGAACTTTAACTGCATGTTCCCTCTGTTTCACGAACCCACCTTTATGCATCTTGTCGACAAGCACTACTCCAATGATCCTTACGAAGGCTCTGGCTGGTGGGCGAGTTTGAATGTTGCTCTTGCAATCGCCCATAGACTGAGAGTTATGAGCAACCTGGTACCCCAAGACGAAGACCAGAAGGCTTGGGGCTATCTAAAGAACGCTTTGGCTGTTCAGACAGAGCTCACGATCCGAAATACAGACCTACTCAGCGTGCAAGCTCTGCTAGGAATGGTGAGCTCATTCGACATCTCTTCCACCAAATGTGCCTGACCTGACATCTATAGGCCTTATTTCTGCAAGGAACTCCTAATCCGCAGCCTTCCTTCTTCTTTGTCGCCGCCGCCATCCGGTTGTCACACAGTATAGGATTGCATAAACGAGGATCAGGCTTCAACCTCAACCCCAGCGAGATTGAGCAGAGGAAGAGAGTCTTCTGGATAGCGTACATGGTGGACAGAGAGTGAGTTCGATACAGCAGAAGGGCCTTCGAAATTTCTGACGGCCGTTTAGCGCCTGCTTGCGATCTGGACGGCCTCCTATACAGGATGACGACGATATGAACGTCGAGTTGCCGAGTGAGGATCCACCGGACAACGTCGGCAATATTCCTCTTGCGGACGGCAAAGGCAAGGTCAATCTCTTCCGACTAATGTGCACATTCTCCGTGATCGAGAGCAAAGTATACAAACAGCTATACTCGGTAAAAGCATCGAAGCAATCAGACGGCGAACTGCTCAACACCATCGGCGAGCTAGATCGCGAGCTCGAAGAGTGGAAAGACGCCATACCCATAGACTTCCGGCCTGAGCACGAGATCAAAGCATCTCATACACCACTTATCCTGCACGTGGTTGTCCTGCACTTTGCGTACTACAACTGTCTCACCACGATACATCGCATGTCTGTGCATCATGGCTACTGGACCAGTCGGCTGTCCAATTATGCGATACAAGGATTGAATGCCAGACCACTGAATCCGAGGGTCTTCTCGTCAGCCGCGCTGTGCGTGCAGGCAGCGCGCGCCTCAATTCATCTTATCAAGTACATTCCACAGGGCGACTTCGCCTGCGTATGGTACGACTACATCAACACCTTGGTTACAGCACGAAGATGCTAACTTGCCAGGATGATCATCTACTTCCCCGTCTCAGCCCTCGTGACCCTCTTCGCCAACATCCTCCAAAACCCCCAAGACACCCGCGCCCGCTCCGATCTCAAGCTCATGAACCTAGTCGTGAGCTTCCTGTCCATGCTCTGCTCGGACGAGGAAAACGGCAGCAACGGCAGCATACGGCGCATGCTGAGCGTGTGCTCAGAGTTTGAGCGCATCGCCAAGGTTGTCCTCGACAAGGCCGACAAGGAGTCCTCGTCGCGGCGGAAACGGAAACAGCAGCAGGAGCAGGATCAGTCGCAGAATGGGGTCCAGCAAACTCCGGCGGCTCAGCAACAGCAGCAGGCAAGGCCAAGGCAACAGCCAACGGCACCGCAGACACCGGCACAGCAGACGAGCAGCGTACCCAACCCCTTCACTCCCAGTTTCGGCAGCAACCTTGGCGATCAAGTAAGGGTCCGCGCCCCTGCCCCTCTATATAACCAACATATTCCTAACCCTTCCCAGCCCTTCCCTTTCACTCCTAACCCCCCTCCGCCCTCCCTACAACCACGAACTGGCTCTCGGACTTCTCGCCGCCTCCAAACTCTTCTATGCTGCCCCAAGCGACCTCCTTCGCAGACATGCAATACACGCAACCCACCACCAACGGCTTCGGCGGCCTTGGTAGTTTAGATATGGGAAATACATTCCAGCATCCCTTTGTGCCGCAGGATCTGTGGCAGATGCCCATGACGCTGGAGTGGGATTGGGCGGATATGACGGCTGGTGCGCTTGGGAGTTTTGACGACGGGATTGGTATGAATGGGATGGGTGAGGCGGGGATGAATGGGATGAACGGGAGCTTGGGACCGGGTGGCCAGGGAGATGAGGGGGTGGTGAGGATGGGGGGCAGGAGCAGAGATGATGGCATAAGAAGGGTTTTGTGACGGCTGGACTGGTAATGGGAGGGCTGTACAGGTGATAGAACCGGGCTTGGAGGAGTTTGAAGTCTACGGATGGATGGCTTTGTGCTGTTTTCGGGGGTTCTGGTGAACGAGTACCCAACCTGCGAGGCTCTGGAGATGGTAATGGCGATACTCTGCTCAGTACGGAGCTGTGGGTCGTAGAGAGCTGTGGCATGGTGTTGTAATATACCAGATTCCGTGATGCTTGTGCTTGGAAGCTTCTGTACAATACAAGGTACACGGAAAGGACCCTGTTCGATCTCCGGAGTTCTACTCACCCAGGACACCCGGCAAGGTCGTGTCCTCTACCTCCCCCATGGCACGCCACCCTAGTATCCTCTTCTGGCCCTCGAGTGGTGATAACCTTCTTCCCTCCCCAAGATTCCAACCAGACGCCACCCAATGCAAGCAGCCCAAAACGCCCTGCTAACCGAATCGCTCCCACATTCTACAGCACCTCTCTTGCCACTTGACCAGGCGCGCCTCTCAGCTCTTCTCCAACAACTCCTTCGCCTCGTTAATCTTCGTCGCCAGATACGGACTCCCGCCCCTATCCGGATGGTTCAGCAGCATGAGCTGACGGTGCCGCTTGCGGATGATTTCTTTGGTTACGCCGCGTTCCCTATCCACTTGTCAGTCTCATATTCCCCTAACGGCAGGCTTTGGTGATCGTGTGCTTCCCCCAACTGGCGATGGGGATGTCGGAAAAGGGTGAGGGGCGACGTACGAGACTTCGAGAATCAAAGCGGCTTCTCGCCGGTTGATCTTGGGCTCAAACCCGCCCTTGTAGAAGGCTTTGCCCAGCGCGTTTACGCCGCCGCGGTGGCGGCGGAGGGCGACGAGACCGGCGCGACCCTGAAGGTTAATGATGTTAGTAAGTCTTCTTGCTGTATAGCGCTGAGGAGAGATAGAGGCGGTGGAGAAGAATCGAGAGACATACGAAGAAGGCGGCCGCAGCGACGCCGACGCCGACGAGGAGGACGGATGTCATGGTTGGGGAAGGTGTGTTTGGAGACTCTGTGACGGGGTTCCGCTACTGTCGTCCTGGTATCTTGATTGAGGGTGATGGTATTGCGGATGCGCTTGGGGATGCGCTTGGGGATGCGCTTGAGGATGATGTTTTCGCCTGAACGAATCTCAAAGCTCGATGTCGATGTCGGCGGTTCGGCGGCTTTCCGAACTTTTGTGCCCAGCCCGCCGCCGAGATCCCTGCAGGCTGCAGGCGAAAGCTCCCGAGTCACCTCCAGGAAAAAGTTCGTGGGGCTTGGACTGCATTTTGCGACACTTCGAACGACGCCGCACAGCGCTTTCACGCTTCACGCTTCACGCTTCACGAAGTGCTAGAAGGCGCGACTAGCCAGCCCTAGTGTATAACTAGACCATCGGATTTTGTACGAGGCACACGACCACCCCCGCCGCAGAGTCCGCAGCGCCGCACCGAATAGGCTTCCCGCCGCCAGACCCTCGACCCAGACAGCATTTAAAAACCAAGATACCCCCGACGACCTCGCCACCATGCGCATCGAAACGTGCTACTTCTGCTCGCGGCCCGTCTACCCGTCAAAAGGCATAACCTTCGTGCGCAACGACGCGAAGCAGTTCAATTTCTGCCGCTCCAAATGCCACAAGAACTTCAAGATGAAGCGGAATCCGCGGAAACTCGCGTGGACTAAGGCGTTTAGGAAGGCGCATAATAGTAATCCCCCTCTTCCTCCCTTCTCTCTTCCGCTTCCTCTGTGGAAACAGTTTGAGTGTAAGGATTTGTTGCTAATGAGGTGTTCTAGAGGAAATGGTAGTCGACAGCACCCTAACCTTCGCCTCCCGCCGCAACATCCCCGTGCGCTACAACCGCGACCACATCGCCACCACCCTGAAAGTAATGCAGCGCGTCGCCGAGGTGCGGGCGAGGCGCGAGAGACAGTTCTACCGGAACCGCATGGCGGGCAACAGGGCCGCACAGCGGGCTGCGGACAGGAAGCTTGTCGAGGAGAACCAGCATCTGCTGCCGCCGGAGGAGAGGGAAGCGGTGGCGAAGTATTTGGAGGAGGAGGAGAGGGAGGTGGATTTGCTGGATGGGGAGAGGGAGACTATGGCGGGAGAGGAGGAGACGTTGGAGGCGCCGAAGGTGAAAACGAAGGCGAGGAGGAGGCAGAGGTTGGTTGTGGGAGGGGGCGTGGAGGAGATGGATGTCGATGGATGAGGCGGATGAGAGCGTTAGTGGCATGGCTTTGCTGGCGAGGAAGCACGAGGCCATTGCTGATGTCGGTATGAGGCGCACCTGGAGTACGGAGTCTGGCAGTGGGCTTTGCTACAGTCACGCTGATGAACACCTGTGCCAAAATAGAGGCGGGATACCGTTTGACTCTGCGGCACCGCAAGTAGAAAGCCGCTCCGGAAAAGCAAGTTACTTGAGTTATGATTGCAGGATAGTCCACAACAAGAACATAATCGTGTATGGTCCAGCCAGTACACCCTCCACACCCTCCACAGCGCCCCCAAACCGTTGAACACCTCGACATAACCACTCTACTACATTCAACCCGCCCCGTTCCTTAGCCCATCAACCTTCCTCTCAAAGCACAGCACCCACTCAATGCCCTCCCGCCGGCGCCCTCCCAGCTGCATCCGCGGAATCCCCACACGTGCCGCACAGCGCGCAGCACGCGCGGTGTTTCTGCATCAGCGGCGGCCAGGTAGCCAGGCCGCATAATCGATTGTCTCTGAATGGGCGAGTGCCTCGTCTTTGTGCAGAACATACCTCTGCTGCGAAGATTGCTTTGTGGCCGCAGGTGTAGTTTACCTCTTACATGATGCACATTGCTGCATTTGGGATAAGGAGTAACGAGAGGAGAGGGTTGAAGGGAGTTGTTTGTTGGTATGCTGTTGGTTTTGGATCATTGCTGAGTAGATTGAAGAGGAAGTAGTAATAAATGTCTAATCTGTGAGGGAAGAAACCGAGAATGGGTCTGTGGTTCCACTATAAGTGCGAGCCAGCCGCCTTACAGTCCCCCTACCCCCATGACCCCTTCAACCCCCCCAGTGAACACCAAACCCCGTGAGCCCGTCCCATGACCCATATACCCAGTCACAGCCATCGAAGAATTTACTTTCCCTCACCACCACTGCCACCACCGCCACCACGGTTCTCTCTCTTCCAACGCTCACTACACAGACGGCACCGAGCCTGTGTATCCCTTCTATCAAGCCAGTGCTCCTTTTTGCACGAACCGAACTGTCTCGCGTCACACAAGTTCCATACTTCGACGTTGCCGTGGCCGCAGGAATAGTGGACTTCGTACAGTATGCACATGGTTGTTCTCCTCTGTCTGCTGTTTGATGTGTCTTCGGGGAGCGGTGTTATATGTGTGAATTCTGGAGTCGGTTCGGTCTGCCGATGAACACGGTTGGTAAGCTGGTTGGGTGTTTGATTCGTAGGATGGGAGTTCAATGTTGAGGATTGTATGTGGAGCGCGACGCGCCTGTAATATAGACACCCGTACCAAAGATGACTATTCTCATGTCTGTTGCTGACTATGATTGTCCTGAAGAATGTGTCAAGCGTATGACGGCCATTGACTGGGCACCAATGTTGGCAGAACGTGGTTCTGCTCACAACGTCTGACAAGTAGTGACTCTGAGTCCTAAAGTAGTGAGCAGTCTCTCATCCATGACAAGTTGAATCAGCACCGGCACATCAGGAAGCTCAGTCAGTGACTTTTGATTAATTTCCATTCCTCATACAGAACTCACAACAGTGCAAAACGATGCAAGGTATTTCGCGCCTCCAGCATTCCTTTCTATCCTCCGTGCTCAAGACTTTCATGACTAATCCGCAAAGGCGTGAAGGGTCTACTTGCCGCGTCCCCCAAACTCCGCCAATGTCTCGTCAACATTACCTCCCTTTCCAGCGTAGCGAATCCCCTCCTAGCTCACGCCCCGCACTACGGCTCCGTATGCATAGCCTCCGTAAAGCTCTGCGCGGCCGTCGTGGCAAAATACCTCACATCGACGTCGTCATCTTGCTGCAACTTCTCCAAGTTAGGTAGGATGTGCTTCTGAATGAGATCACGGCCCTTGGGCGAGCCAGCGGGCGGTAGTTGGCCGGCTTTCTCCAGCGCAATGATGGTGCCAGATTCCGGGAGGCGGCGCAGGACGTCGATGAGGACTGCGTAGGACTTGGCGACGTTGAAGCGGATGTTGGGGATGTCGTCGTTGACGAGGGTGTCCATCATTGGCAGGATGGATTCTTCGATTACGGGGAGCGAGAGGGCTGGGGCGAGGGTCTGTGTACGTAGGTTAGTTCACTACTGTGATAACAACTTTGCTTGGCAGGATCCTTACAGAAACAGCAAAGCAGGTAGTCATCCGGTAGAGATAGTTCGGGTGCTTGCCCATCAACATGACTTTCGGCACGATTGCGTCGTTCGCCCATTGCACGCCAAAGACCTCGGTCAGCTTCTTCAGATTCTGAGTCGAGGCTTCGCGGATGGAGAAGACGGTGTCGCCGAGCCAACTCATGCACAGGCTACTGAGCTTCTCGTCGAAGAATTTGACGCCTAGCTGGCTTGCGAGGAGAGGGACGTATTCGATGATGGCTAGTCGGACGCGCCACTGCTTGTCTTCGGCGAGCTGGACAATGGCGGGGAGAAGAGATTGCGAGAGACGCTCGATGCCGATAACTTTACGATGGTTAGCTGATGCTCAACGATGCTGCTGCAGGGTGGTTGTACCGTTGTTGACGAGCTCCAGCTTTGAGATGATGTTCAGGCGGACGTCAGGGAAGTCGTCTTTGAGCATCGTGAGGAACATGGGGAGTAGGTGCTTGATGGTCCTGATCGCCTCGAGTTAGAACAACAACATCAAACTGACAGATTAACTACTTACTCGTCTTTGCCCAGAATCGGGGCCAGCCCACTGATCTGCATACCGAGAGCGGCCCTTACGTGCTGAGATGAGTCTGTGACGAGCTCTTCTATGCTGTTCATAACGTCATGGAGCAGGGTGTCCTTGTCCAGTAGGGCGCAGAAGCCTTTGAATGTTAGCGATTGAAAGCGAAGTTAAGGGTTCCAGGAGCTAGCATACCAGGTATTTGTCCTGCAATTGCACTCCGCACCTCGGCCTCTGTGTCTTTGAGCAGCTTTACAAAGGCTGGTACTAGATCCCTGTTCACGACCTCCTCGTCCACTGCTTTTGCAATCTGTGCGTGTCAGTGTCTGGCACAGAATCCACCTAAGGCTGCAGTGTTTACCTTCTCAAATCGATCTGCCACCATATATCGCACCCTCCAGCTCTTATCCTCGAACAGGCTGCGCAGGGCCGTAAGCAGAACCCCGTGACTCGATTGTTGCTCCTTCGGTACAACTTCGGCTATGGCGATGAGTATGTCGACCGTCAACAACCGGACGCTGTCTTGATCGTCGCCCGCCAAATGCTGGAAGAGCGGAATCATCTCCTCAATCACGATTGTGGCCGGCATCGCCTTGACAAACTTGGCAAGATTGCTCGCCGCTTGTCTTCGAACCATGGGTGTGTCATCATGCACAAGGTGTCCGAACTGTTGCCTCAGGCCTTCTTGCGAAGGAGGTGTCGCCCTGGTATAGGGAACATTGTAGAGGCCGGTAGCGGATATCTTCGAAGTAAACCAGTCCGCCTTCGATAGGCGAACCACTAGCGGAATGAAGTACTCCTCGACTTGCTGCTGGGTCAACTGCTCGCAAATCTTGTTCAGAGACTCCACTGCCTGATAACTTGTTAATGATTGCCTCCCCAGGCGCTGCGCGGGGGTTGTTTACCTTCTCGCGGACTAACGGCTCCTCTATTGCTGCCAGATTCTCGAGCGGAGAGAGCAGTACGTGACCATACTCCGGCCCGCCTACGTACTCGACGAAGTTCCCGAGCTCCTCGCTCAATGCCACAAGGACTTCGTCTTCATCCTCCACTGATTCTGTAACTGTGCGTCAGGACTCGCGCATAATCTATGTGGGCCACCGTGATCGATCGTACCGTCTAAGAAAGGTATGAGCTCATCTCTGGTCCGCTCCGGCCCCAGGGCCAACGCGATCGTGGATAGCCGGTGAATGGCATTCAGCCTGAGCACCAGCTCGTCGTGCTGCTTGGGATCAGCGGCATATCCACGAGGGGCTACCAGGCCATAATCACCTTGAGCTCGTCCATAAGGACGGCAATCGGGTACAGCTCGTCATTCTGATTCTGGCCCTCCATTGTAGGTGACTATGATAAGGAGCGTAAGGCGGGAGGTTGGCGGAGGTTGTGGATTTGCAGTGGTACTCGGTCGTGGCAGGTATTATGCGGTCGAGGCAGGTGTTTTGCGGCGCGGGTTCGGACAGCAGGAGCTGGTGAGGCAGCCGTCCACAATGACTAGCAGGATGCTCGAGAGGCGGGGATTGTGTTGTGGGGTAGGCGCAGGGACGGGTATCGTGCGTACGGTAATCTTGTGCTTGTGTATCGTGTGTTCTTGCGTCGACAGCGAAAGCCAGGGTGAGCCACGCGCGAAGCCACACTTTGCTTAGCGCGGGGCAGCCACAATTTGAACAGCATCAAAAGTTTAGAGATGCAGCGCAGTGACTCAAACTGAAGTATTAGCTTCCGGAAATCGCTTGAAAAGACCACTTGCCGCGAATTCAGCACAGATTTCCAAGATCGAGCTTGACCGTTGCGCGTGCCTATTAAAACCCGCCGAAGAGCGTCCACCGCGAACCACGCAAAAGGCCCGGAGGAAGGTGAAAAGAGGAGTAGATAACCAGCGACATGCCTACCATTGCGGTGGACAAGGCAGAGCTGTTCAAAGAGCTAGGAAAGGAATTCACAACGGAAGAGTTCGACGAGCTATGTTTCGAGTTCGGTATCGAGCTCGATGAGGATACCTCGCAGTCAAAGCGACCCATTGTGGACGGTGTAGAAGAGCCCCTCAGTTAAAGATTGAGATCCCGGCGAACCGATACGACATGCTTTGTTTCGAGGGCATAGCCCTCAACCTCAATGTGTTCCTGGGTAGGACGTCGTTACCAGATTTTCGAGTTGTTGCTCCTCCGAACGGCGAGCTTCAAGAAATCCACGTCAAGGAGGAGACTATGAGGATACGGCCGCTGGTTTCGGGTGCTGTGCTGAGGAATATAAAGTTCACTCAAGCGCGTTACGATTCCTTCATTGCTCTACAAGACAAGCTACATCAAAATCTGGCGAGACAACGGACGCTGGTATCCATAGGCACACACGATCTGGACACTATTAAAGGACCGTTCACCTACGAAGCCTTACCGCCGGAGGAGATCGAGTTCGTCCCACTCAATCAGGAGAAGAAGATGAATGCGAAAGAGCTCATGACCTTCTACGAGGTCAGTAGCATCGCATCGCCTGCTGTGCCGCGAGCAATGGCCTGGGACTTTTACTAAGAGTTACGCAGAAAGACAAGCATCTCGGCCGCTACCTGCACATCATAAGAGACTCGCCCGTGTATCCAGTAATCTACGACTCCAACCGAATCGTGCTCTCGCTCCCTCCCATCATCAACGGCGACCACTCCAAAATCACGCTCGACACTAAGAACATCTTCATCGAGGTCACCGCAACCGACAAGACCAAAGTCGAAATCGTAATCCGCATCCTAATCGCCATGTTCTCCCGCTACTGCGACGAGCCCTTCACAGTCGAGCCCGTCAAGATAATCTCACCGCACAACCACGAAAGCCGCGAAACGCCTGACATGACGCCCCGCGAGATGCAAGCCGAGATCTCGTACCTGAACGATGTCTGCGGACTGGATCTCTCCCCCAAGAAATCTGCGACCTGCTAAAGCGGATGTGCTACCACGCCACCCCCTCCAAGTCCTCCCCTGCGCACCTCGACGTCAGCGTCCCCGTCACCCGTGCAGACGTCCTGCACCAAGCCGACATAATGGAAGACGTCGCCATCGCATACGGCTTCAACCGACTGCCACGCTTCTACCCAAACAAGACCGCCGCCGTCGCCGCGCCGCTCATGATCAACAAGCTGGCCGACATTGTGCGGCTCGAGGCCGCGATGGCCGGCTGGACGGAAGTGATGCCGTTGGTGCTGTGCTCGCACGACGAGAACTTCGCGTGGCTGAACCGCAAGGACGACGGCAGCACGGCGGTGCGGCTGCAGAATCCCAAGACAGCGGAGTACCAGATTGTGAGGACGAGTTTGCTGCCCGGGCTGCTGAAAACGATTCGCGAGAACAAGAAGCATAGCGTCCCGATCAAGGTGTTTGAGGTCGCGGACGTGACGTTCAAGGACTTGAGTCTCGAGAGGAAGGCGAGGAATGAAAGGCATTTTGCTGCGGCGTGGTATGCGAAGACGAGCGGGTTCGAGGTCGTGCATGGGTTGCTTGACCGTGTTATGCTGATGCTGAAGAGCGCGTTCATCACCAGGGAGGCGGCAATCACGGGCGATGAGACGATGAAGAAGTTCGGGTACTGGATCGAGGAGCTTGATGACTCGACATATTTGCCAGGTCACGCCGCGGCTGTGCATATCAACCTTGAAGGCAAGGACCAGGTCATTGGGTCGCTGGGGATATTGCATCCTACTGTGATGCAGAGATACGAGCTTCCGTGAGTTACTCCAGCCCTCTAGGGCCCTTGAATGAGTTTCCGAGGCTACTGACGTTCCTTCTCGGCAGGTTCCCCGTTAGTACCCTCGAGCTGAATCTGGAGTACTTCTTGTAGATGGGATATTTCGTGCGCGCGGTATTCCGAAAACGCATCCTCAGCGGGAGTTTCCACATGTGCCTATAGCGTAGTAGTAAACCAAAGACGGGGCGGCGAGGCTCTGTCCGTCAGAGTTACATGTAGCGCCCCGCCGCTAAAAGAATATAGAGTCTCTTTTAGAGAGCGTGGTTACCCCTGTCTATCTACATGATCCTGTGGTAGTTGAGTTTTTCCGTCTCTAGAAGAGTGCGAACCTATGCTGCTGTATCTCCAGCAAGACATTCATGCTCTACCAACCCGAATATTACTGTGGCGAAGCGGTCACCCTCCCGTTGAAGAGACCAAGTTGGGTTCGGCGTTATGAAGGGCACTGTCTTGTTTATCCCTACGCCGGTCTGGGTTGCACTTCTATTAAACTCTCCCTTCAGCATCTTAGGCCGTCGGCAGAGTATATACCCGCTTTGACAAGTGGACTCGAGAACATCTGCCTCAGAGCCCAAGGGACCCTCGGACATATTCCTCGTCAAGTATCTCTGCAAAAGCGGCGCTTTACTGCATCAGGCAGGCGCATCATCGTGCGGCTCAATCTCACAGGTGCTGCAACCCAGAGCTGGAATTGGACCTGCGATTGTACCTGCATCGCCGTCGACGCACGACTCCAACCCCTTCAAAAGCGCTCCGAATTCCAGCAAGCACAATGGAAAGCCCCTCTCATCCGGCCCGTAGCCCACGATGGTGTCCTTCCGCCATGTCCTGCTGGCTTCCTCCGCCTTCCTAACCCTCACCTCCGCAACTAACCCCCGCCCCCATGACACAAGCGTCTGCTCACGCCAGGACCTCAAAGTCCTCTCCTGCACCCCGGCCGCGCTAACCGCCAACGACCGCTGCGTCGAGTCCCCCAGCGGGCTGCTCCTGCTGACGCAGCTATGGAACTCGGATCCTGGGCTCGGTCCTCCAGACCGCTGGACCATCCACGGACTTTGGCCTGACTACTGCAACGGGTCGTACCCAGTGTCGTGTGATACGTCGCGGGCTTATAGCAACATCATCGAGATACTGGAGGGGTATGGACAGAGCAGATTGTTGAACTACATGCGGAAGCTATGGCGTGTATGTCCCTCTCTCTTCCTTCGCTCCCCTCCCCCATGCTCCGAACCTTCGACCGAAGTAGGAAGTAGGATATGAACATGCAGCTGACATGCCTTAGAACGACCCCGCCATTACACTCACAAATGGCACAGACGCGGATCTCTGGTACCACGAGTGGGAGAAGCACGGCACCTGCATGTCAACCCTGCGTCCCTCCTGCTATCGGTCCTACACCTCCGCGCGCGAAGCCGTGGATTACTTCGCGCAGACCGTGTTCCTCGACCGCCGCCTCCCAACCTACGACTACCTAGCTGAATGCGGGATTGTGCCGTCAAACAGCAGCACGTACGCGCGGGCGGCGCTGGAAGGGTGTGTGAGGGATGCGAACGGGGAGGGCTGCCGCATGTGCATTGTAGTAGACAGGGAGTGCTGACGGAAGTGTGGTGGTATTATCATCTTGCGGGGAGGGTGAAGGGGAAGTATGTGAGGACGAATACGACGTTTCCGAGTAACTGTCCTGCGGAGGGGGTGAAGTATCTGCCGAAGCTGGGAAGTCATTGAGAGCGGACTGGGTTGAGGCTTTAAGCCGTGCGTGGCATGCCAGCTCAGGGGAGGGTTAGATATTGATTTCTCTAGAATACGGCGCGCTATATCTATATGCCAGCGCACTCATATAAGCTCCCAACACCCTGCCGCAGCCCTTGCTCGTACTCCCAAAGGAACTTCCCCTGCATCCCACTCTCCAGAATCCTCTTCCTGACCCAGACATCCAAACACCCAATCTTATCACCCCCTTCCCACCCGCCACCCTCCCCACAACCCTGGCCTCAAAGAACGCCACCGCATCCGCCCACCCGACCTTCCACCCATTCTCGAACCGCCAATGCTCGAAGTAGCCGCCGGGCGCAGTGCGGTCCCAGTAGGCACAATGAGCGCCCACGACCTCTGCCATCTTGGCATCGCGGCGCGCCTGCGCGTTGAAGAGCCTAGCGCGGACGTCGTCGGCGGAGAGGAGCAGATTGGAGGGAGCAGTGATGGCGCCGGAGGCGGTTTGCGCGCGGAAGCCCCATTCGCCGCCCGGCGGCCAGTCCATGGCGTAGGTCCAGAAGAAGGAGCCGCCGGACCGGGATTGGTAGCGGGCAGATTGGGCGGCGCCGAAGTCGCGGATGAGGGTGTCCTGGTAACCATGTCAGTAGCGTTCTACGGAGGAGGTCGAGGCAGTCACGAGTGTGGTTGTGTGGAAAGGGCGAACTCACTCTTGAACACCCGCCCCTGGCCCAGCTGTCTTCAGTCATGACACAGGAGTACTCGCCGACCACGACTTGGAACGCACCGCGGTCGACAACGCTGCCGTCTTTTCCGTCTAGCTCACAAAGTTTGGACCACACCTCTGAAGTGATTTGTTGCGGCGACTTGGCCTTGTCCTCGTTGGTGAACGCCCAGTAGAAGTGCGTATCCACGATGACCGGGTTGGTAGGCCTCGCGGAGAAACAGTTGTTCTTCTTGCCAATGTAGTTCAAAGCTTTCGACAAGTTCCAGCCGTCTGAGATGTAGATCGGTATACTGGCATCGATACGGCCGATGGCGGAGATGGCGGTCTCGTACCAGTTGTACATGCCAGGCGAGTCCCAGTCAGCTTCGTTGACAAGTTGCAGGCCGACGATGCAGTCCATGGAGGTGATTTCTCGAGCGAGGAACTCCAAGCAGCGTGTGGCGAGGTCGAGGTTGGCTGCGTTGTTCCATAGCTCGGCCTTGCCGGAATTGGTGCCGCTGTGCTCACCGCAATTGGCTCCACCGGGCAGTGCGTGGAGGTCGATGAGAGTGCCGATGCCTCGGGCTCGCGCGCGGAAGATGAGATTCTTGACGGAAGACCAGGCGTCGGTGTAAACAATGGCATATGGAGCAAAGGGAGTTTTGCTGCAGAAAGATGGTCCAAGCGTAAAGTAGCCTATAGGTAGACGGATGGATGTACCTGCGTGATGTTAGGTGTCATGATGAAAGTAGATCGCCGGAGCAACAGGAGCCAAGGTCGGACCGTACACGCATCATGCCATTACTCATAGTGAGCTTGGTCTGACAGTCGTCGAGTCACTTACAGCGCGCATCCGCCAGCCAATCTAGGTCCGCATCCGAAACGGTCCTCCAATGCTTCTGAAACTTCTGTCGAGTCGCGTCAAGGCCAATGGCCTGCACGGAGAGTCTGATAGCCTCGAGCTCGCTAGACTGTTTATCAGACGCGTTGGTAGGGAACATTGATGGGTGAAGCCACTTCTCAAGGACGTATACGGATCCGATGTTGGTTCCATGATGGTATCGGTATCGGAAGACATCTAAGGGAGTCGGTGCTTGGATCGTAGACGCTCTATCTTGACAGATGGGCTCTTGCGATCCGTCGAATGTTCCCGGGAATTGACTGAAAGAATGATCTCGAAAGGCACCATGGGCCTTAGCCTTGGCTTTCTGGAAGATCCGATCCATGGCTAGTAGCGGCGGTATCTGGTTCTCTCTGAGGGATAATCGAGGTACTTCTCGCCGCAGATTGCAAAGAGGACAAGGAAGAACGCGAAGAATAGCGGGATCATGAATATGCTCAAGGAGAGACTGATATGGATTGAGGCTAAAGCGTATTAGGAAGACTCTGTAGGAGTTGTGAGTTGTGAAAATGTTGGTAAGAAGGGTGAACACGAGTTGAGTGAACACGAGTTGAGTGAATACAACCTTGTTGATGCTTTGAAACCTTGAAGACACCACTCGCGGCAGGTACGCGGCGTGCGTGGCTCAACGGCACTGGCGTTGCCGGCTCCACATAAACAGATGCCGATACGGAGATAGATGTGGTTACGCAGTATCCGCGTGGAGCATCCAACTTTTACCTGCCCCGAAACTTTCCCACCTGCCTCAGAGTCCTCTCAAGAAAGTAGGCAAGTAAGGCCACTATTGCCTCGGTCCTAGATTACCTACTTATTCATATCCCAAAATAACTCTTTGAACCGTCTGAGCCCTCACCACCAGGCATCGGGCTCCAAGTGGAGTTGATCAGTGCAAACGAATCAACGAAAGAAGTATTTCGATTCTTAGTGGATGATACAATTCCACGATTCTCTATAAACGAGGCGTATCACGTGATAATATCCATCGACCTTCCAATTGCATATATCAGAGTTTTCCCCTGGCGCCAGCGACAGAACCCTAGGTAGAATCTAGGAAAGAGACAAGCGCACGCTATCATAAGCTCCTCTCAACCTCCATAACCTCCCTAATCCCCTCCTTGACAGCCTCCACCTGCTCCTTACTCAACCTCTTCAGCGGCCGTCTTGCATACCCACCATAACCGTAATAACTCTCTATAGCCGCCTTAGTACCCGGGATCGCCGCCTTCGTGAGTACCCAATCCCCCTTGCTCAACACCTTCTGCAGCTCGATCGCTTCCTCGTATTTCCCCTCCGCCCACAGATTCCACACCTTCACGCAAGTCTTCGGTATGACATTCGCACCGCCGGCTATGATGCCCGAGCCGCCACTCGCGGCCGTTTGCGCCGTGAAGTCCGCAATGCCGCCAAAGGCCATGTATCCGCTGCCCTCGCTCTTGGGCGAGCACGCATTCGTAGCCAGCGCCACGCGTGTCAGCTTCCCCGTGTTTCCGCATGTGAATTTGGTGCCAACGATGTTGGGGTGCTTAGCCAGCTTGATGATGAAGTCGCTGTCCATGTCAATCCCCGCCACGGCTCCGGGGTAGTTGTATAGAATGATCGGCAGCGGTGACCCGTCGGCTACAGAGGTGTAGTACTCGTACAGCGCAGCCTCGTCCATGGCGTACCGGTAGTAGCTCGGCGGCACAATGAGCACGTATTCGCCGCCCGCGGCCTCGGATTCCTTGCACAGCTCGATGGTGCCGCGGATGCTGTTCTCGCTGGCACCGACGATGACGGGGACGTCTCTGTAGCCGGCTTCGTCGAGGGCGGAGCGCGTTTCGCGCGTCACGGTGCTCTTTTCGGCGCGCGATAGGTGGACGGCTTCGCCGTTGGAGCCCATGGTTACGATGCCCACAAGACCGGCGTCGGCGAGGCGGACAGCGTGCTTGCGGATGGAGGGGATGTCGAGGTCTTCGGTGTCGGGGTCGAAGAAGGTCATGACTGGGGAGTAGATCCCATGGCGGAGAGGTGTTCTGGAGGTCTTGTGACCGTTGCTTCCATTGGAGCCGGAGCCACTGAGAGGTGCCATGATGTAGAAGAAAGGTGAGTAGACTTTTGAGTAGGTAGTAGAGAGGGCAGACAGGATAGATAGGATAGATAGAACAGAGATGGTATGGAGCATCAGCTCTAGGCGGACGGTCTCACCTGTATATAAGCAGGATTAGCAAGTGGCCGGGCTGTCGTGAGCTCCACCGAGGCCGACAGGTCCACAATCAGCTCAGGCATTCTCCGCATCACGACTAGGTATCCGGCTGGGCAGAAGCCGGGATCTCAATGGCAAGCAACGAGCAATGGTGGAAGCCGATAACCTTGGATTCCGGCGCAAGCGGCCGGTCCGTGGACGGAGAGTTGAGCGACCATCAGCATTGGCGCGATATAGCAACAGCCAGGACGGCCAAGCTGTACAGCCTCGATGGCGTATTCTATGAGAGGTTGACAAGCAGTTTTGTTGCATCACAGCTCAGAGATGTGTCTTCGAGGACGACGAAAGCTTGAATGAAACCAACACCGGAAAAGCATCTTTCCACGAATCACGGAAAGATGACCGCGTGGGGGTCGGCGGGGTGTTGATCGACTTCTCATCTGCGTCGGGTGAACTGTCTCGCGCCTCTTTTTCAATTGTTCCGCCGAGCGAGTGTCCCTGCATGGCGGGGAGCTTGAGCTTCGGCGACTGATGATGGGACGGCGAAGCTTCCGGTGTGCGCTGCCATCGGGTTCAGTCGCCGATATATCTATTGAGAGACCCCAGCTGAGGAGAGGAGACTCTTTCAGAATTTTTGGCACAACATACTCAAAATCCTTGCCTTAAAATAGCTAAACAATGGCGCCTCTTAACGTGCTGATGGTAACTAGAAGCCCTCCAGATTGCGCGGCAAGCTCTAACATGCTCTGCAGGTTGGGACTGGGGAGTATACGACGGGATTCGTGGGTGGAGGCATGTCAGGGTCGGACAAGAAGGTCGGCGTTGTTGGCCTGACGATGTTCGACCTGCGGCGGAGAGGGAAGGTTGGCAAGCTGAGCATGGTGGGAACGTCGGGCAACAAGTTCCCAGCAATACGTAAGTGAACATCTCGGTGTATGACACGTAGGTTCTCTGACCAAATACAGGCGAACATCTCGACAAGAACATCACCCAAGTCTACAATGGCCTCGACACATCCTTCGACTCATTTCCAGCAAACGACCAGCGCGACCCAGACGCCTACAAGACAGCCATTGATGCGCTGTCACCCGGCGATGCCATTACAATCTTCACGCCCGACCCGACCCACTTCCCCATCGCCATGTACGCCATCGAGCGCGGGATCCACGTCCTCGTCACCAAGCCCGCAGTTCACAAGCTCTCCGACCACCAGAAACTCGTCGAGGCCTCCCGCAAACACAACGTCTTCGTCTTCGTCGAGCACCACAAGCGCTTCGACCCCGCGTACGCAGACGCGCGGCACAAAGCCAAGAACCTCGGCGACTTCAACTACTTCTACAGCTACATGAGCCAGCCGAAGAGCCAGCTCGAGACGTTCAAGGCGTGGGCGGGCAAGGAGAGCGACATCTCGTACTACCTGAACTCGCATCACATCGACGTCAACGAGTCGATGGTGCCGGACTTCAAGCCCGTGCGGGTGACGGCCAGCGCGGCGAAAGGCATCGCGACGGATCTGGGCTGCGTGCCTGAGACTGAGGATACGATTACGCTGCTTACTGACTGGGTGAAGAAGACGGATGAAAGCAAGCGCGCGACGGGAGTTTATACCGCTAGCTGGACGGCGCCGCAGAAGGCCGGTGTGCACTCGAATCAGTACTTCCACTATATGGCTAGTAAGGGCGAGGTCAGGGTGAACCAGGCGAAGCGCGCTTACGACGTGACGGAGGATGATAGCGGCCTAATGTGGTACAATCCGTAAGTGGTCTTCCCTGTCCTGATAGATAGCTCTATGATCCCAGTAGCTGACTCCCACTAGCTTCTACATGAAGTATGCTCCAGATGAAGAAGGCAATTTTGCGGGCCAGACAGGGTACGGCTACATCTCATTTGAGAAGTTCGTGGATGCGGTGACTGCACTCAAAGAGGGCAGAGTTACGCTAGACGATTTGGATAAGCGCGGCCTTCCGACGATCAAGAACACACTGGCAACCGGCGCGATACTAGAAGCGGGTCGTAGGTCGTTAGACGAGCGACGACCTATAGAGATAGCGGAAGAGGATGGTGTGTGGTCGCTGAAGTGAGGCCTGTAGGCAATTAGCTAGTCACGCAAACATAGCTCAGCAACTGTGGTGTGGTTGTTCTAGACACCACGAAACGTCTCATAATGGATTTATAGGATATCACATGATCGCAGGACTTGCTCTAGTACGAGTATGAATTCATAGAGTATCACTTTAGCAGAGCTTGGGCCACAATCCCCAAGATGGAAGGTCAATAATATATCAAGAACACGAGCCCCACAACATCCTCACAACATGGCTCCTCTTCTTTAGAGAATGCCAAATTCAACGCCGATCATTGTTTAACCTATCCAGCCCACCTGAACCTCCACGACGGCCTCTCCAATATGGTGTCAACCCGCAGCCACTACTCCACAACCTCCTCGCCATCCCAGCTCTCCCCGTCTACACGCTCCAGCGACTCGCCCTCCACTCTCAATCGCGCCTCCAACTCCCCTGCGTCTCCTCCATCAAGACCAAAACCATGGGCCCACACGCCCGACCGGCTAACCCTCGCCTGGCTCCTCATCTCCCTCCCGCTCGTGCTCTGGGACACCCTGTACGTGTTCCTCCGCCCGCATAGCATGCCCGGCGGCTTCCTGCACTCGCCCCTCTGGGTGCCCTACGCGCTGTACGGCACCGTAGACCACGTGTATGGATTACGGGCCTGGGAAGCGCATAATGGGTTCACGGCGGCGCAGAGTGCGCTGAATGCGGTGGAGACGGTGGCGTATGCGACGTATCTATGGTGGGTGTGGGGATTTGGGAGGGATGCGGAGGGGAAAGTGGGAAAGAGGGGTCCCGGGAGGCCGAGGAAGGACGGCACGGGGAGGGCCGGTGCTGGCAGGGAGGAGGATTGTGGAAGGAAGGTGGGCGGGTAGGGCGGTGCTGTTGGGCTTTACGGCGAGTGTTATGACGGTTAGCAAGACGGCGTTGTATTGTGAGTCTCGCGGCCTCGGGCTCTTCCTCGTTGGAGGGCCGGTTGGGAAAGGAGGGGGAGGCCTGGGAATGGATAGAGAATTTCCGGTTATGAATATGAGGTGCTGACACAGATCTCAGGGCTGAATGAATACTACTCCGGCTTTGAGAACATTGGACATAACGACGCTTTATCCCTCGTCTTCCTCTGGATCATTCCCAAGTAAGGATTTCTGTCATCCGGCTTGCAGATGATACAAACGCTAAGATTCCCTAGCGGATTATGGCTCGCCTTACCAAGCTACATGATATACGTATTCGGACGAGACATCCTTCAAGGCCTTGATTCTGCAGCTGAGGTAAGCACGATAAAAAGGCAGTAGTAGGTCACGATGCTCCATGGAAGGCGCTTCATGTACAAGCTTATTTGCGACTACATTGTGACCCTAGGTGAGTATCAATCATGCTCCATGGCAAGGGGTTTGTCTTCAAGCCCTATTGTACGGTACGACTACCGGACGTTCACGGAGTAGAGCTTATGGTTGCTAAACTACTCAGCGACAGCCAGACATGCACGAAACGCCAAGTGGATATCTGTGCTTTGTGGGTGTATCTCCAAGAGCAATGCAAGTCTCGGCAGAAGTTCTCCCCATATCTTCACTCTCAGCGCCGGAGAAAGTGTGAGAAGATGAAGCGGTTTCGCGAAAGAAGGCACGTCTCGAAGTTGCCGCGGATATGTGCTTGGACTGGGCAAGCAGCAGGCTCGGTTGTTGTGTTCCTTCGGCTTTTGCTATGGTGGCCGATGGTGCTGTTCCTTTGACGGTTACCTGCATTGACATCGGATAGAATATGGGAGAACTCTCATCGCTCTTGTCAGCTACTAACTACTAACACTGGTACCGACGCTGGTCGAAGACCGAACGATTGACTGCACGATGCCTAGCCACTTCTGGTCATTGGTTCGGAGAGCAGCTTGATAAATTCGGTTTGTTGCAGCTTCTTGTGTTATCCCTAGTGAAAACGGTTTGCCACGAACGGGGTTTCAGATGGATTGGATAACTATCTCGCTGTCAATCTACCGTCCTGCTCGCTCTGCTCCATCCGAAGATCTCTTAGTCGATGTTGTGTCTGATTTGAGAAGAATTCCACCGTCCCACAGCTAAACCAAATCACTCATGTGAAGTTGAGCTAGTCAGTAATTGCTTTCAGACTTCCAAGCTTTTCAGGAACAACATATGTGAAGTGCAAAGCGTAACTCTGTCGTTTGTCGTACGTCGTCAGACATCTGCAGTGAAGCGCGTCGCGTTTGTCACTATCGTGTCTCGTGAAGCCTATTCGCTTTCATCTTCTCTCACTTCTATCTTCTCTCACTTCTATCTTCTCCTACTTCCACCTTCTCTCACTTCTTCATAAGCAACCTGCCAGTCCCCGCCTCATGCCTTTGCCTGCACAACTTTGAGTTCAAGAAGATTCACGTATCAAGAGAAGGTATTTTGTCCAGATATCAACCTGCGGGCACGCAAGCATTGTCGTTGTCCACTGACGTCTCATCAGTCTCACTCTCCAACTACACCAAAACCTTCGCCAACACCTGCAAGATGGGCTGCTGGGATTCGGCCTCCTGCAATCAGACCACGACTACGATTGCGCCGGCGAACTGTCCGCAGAGGCCGACATTGAACTCCTCCACCCTGAAGACCCCGAAGCGGTTTGCAAGAAACTCGACGATGGAACTCTCAGTCGCATGTTCGACAGCCACGAGAACCGTACACGCTATCCCATAAGCACAACGGTTGTCTTGGGCGTTCTAGCCAGGCAAGTAGGCGCCAAGATCGAAGACAGACACCTCGAGCTCCTCCGTACTATCTACAAGAGCGCGGGAAACTACGAGGAAGGTAAGAGGCAGATGCGCAAGGCCCTTGAGGCGTACAAGAACGATGGGACGCCATACTTCATCGGGAGCCTGGGCTTGTACGCTACGGCAGATTTCAATGACGCGCAGGAACGGGGCGAGATCCCACACTTGTGCATGAACTGCGACAAGCCCGAGACGGAGAAGGAACTCAAGCGCTGCGCGAAGTGCAAGACTAATCTCTACTGCTCCCGTGAGTGTCAGAAGGTGGACTGGAAGACTCACAAGCGGTTCTGCCGGCTGCGCCCAAGCCCGCCGCAGCCTAGGATGCCGAACCCTTCTGGCATGAGGTCCCTGAATGCCGACATATGGAATGCCATGCGGGCCTATCATTGATAGGGTCAGTGTAACTGTCCGTTGTTCGAGATCTGTCGCTGACTTCATCCGGCCAGGTCCCCACATGTCCGCCGGACAAGTTGTGTTAGGCTTGCAAGGCTACTTCGTTCTCTCACCGCGGGGATATGCATCTGCTGCGGAGCTTTGCTGCCCCTACCGATGAACCCTTGCCTGGTTCTTCACAACCGGCTTAAGTCATGATACAAATTGCTTTGCGAGGGATGGCGATGACTGGCACTTCCTTGGCTGGATGTCTCTACAGAGCGAGCTAGGGTACGAAACTCATGCGTGCTGCTGCCGCGCAATACGTATCTAGCCTCAAACTCTTGCACATTGGTCTGTCATTCTGCACGGCTGGATGGAATGCAACAGCTCTTGATAGGTAGCTCATCAACGGAAAAAGGTACAGTCATCATGGTTCTTGCCATTCGCTCTCTTGTGACCGCTTATTTTCCGCTCACCTTCCGCTCTTCGAACGCTTCTGTAGCGTCCTGATCGCCTCTTACATCTGCTGTCACCTTTGAATAAGTTGAGACGAAGTATCTCCTACAGGATCTCGCAATCTCTTTTCGACCTTTTGGAACATCTACCCATTTGCTCCAATATCTCAACCTGATTGCTATTATCACTTCACTTCCAGCACTTTTGAATCCCAGAAGCCGTCTCCAACTGCCCTTCCCACCCAACAGTTCACAAGCTGCCCTCAGCCCACGTCCTCATCCTCACCAACACCTCCTTCCCAGCAACCTCCCCTTCTCCGGATCCCTCCTCGCACTCTCCCTCGTCCCAAACGCCACAAAAACTCCCCCAGCTTCGAAACCCTTCAACCCCTCCCTCCCATAAACATCCTTCCCCAACTCCCCCTCCTTCGTCACATCCCTCCCATAACAGTCTCTCACAAACTCTAAAAACTGATACAGCACAATCTCCGCAATCGTTAGTTTTCCTTCCCCGCCCTGCCGCAGAGGCGCCATATCACGGTCCTCCTCCTTCCACCAGCTCTCGATCGTGGCGAGGGAGCGGTAGACCCATCTTACCATCTCCTTCGCGGCCCCGGGGATGGACATAGTGCCGGCGCCTGAGCCAAACATGCGGACGGGATTCCACGCCACGGTACATTCGTCCGCGAGGGCAAGGAGCTCGTTATGGCGCGCTCGGGTGAGGGGGTCTGCGCCGCGCATTGAGTATCTGGACAAGGGAAACCCGGAGGCGCCGGCGTCGCAGAGCTCATCCAAATAGTTAATGATAGCGAGAGACTGGCGGATGTAAATGAAGGATGGACTGTTCCCGGAGTCGTCTTCACAGGGGATTGCGAGGATGGGGAGGCTGCCTGGAGGCTTTGGTGGGTATTGAGGGGGGCTTTGGAGCCGAGCTGGGGATCTGAGACGAGGACAACGGTGACGAGGGAGGAGGGGATGCACTTTTCGCGGAGGTAGATGAGGACGCGGCGGGGGTAGGGCATCCAGGGGTAGACGTAGAGGAGGTAGGGACGGGAAGGCATCGTGGATGATATGAGGGGCAGCTCACGCTTTGGGTCCGAGAAGTAGGAGCTGATAAGAGAGATTGGTAGAGACTGGAGATAGAATATAGAGAGACAACCAAGAGGCACTCATTTATATTAAGCGTCACACGCAGTCCTAGAAAGACCTATCGGGCATGATGGTGGAATCTTTGCAAATGTCTCCGAAATGTTTCCGATGTGTTTCGACATGTGAGCGGAGACTTTCTAAGGGATAGTTCTCGGTACCAATGATGCTATCTATGGCTGCATTCTCGTGATGAGCAATCGGGAGAGCTGGTTTGAGCCTTTGAGTAAGCCGAGGTGGGTTGCTCTGATGGCCTGGACCATGTGAGTAAGAATGCAGCCTGTTACGAAGATCTCAGTCTCATTTTTCAACTCAACAGTAAGACTCACTCACTCATCCTCGTCATTGCCCGTCAATCGCCTGCATAGCCGCTGCAGCCTCCCTCGCAGTCTCCTTCGTGGCCTCATCAACCTCCTGTTCCTGAATCCACTCCAGTCTCCGCTTCCAGAACTCCCACCGCTCCCTACTCATACCCTCCGGCCCCTCCCACAAATCTCGATGGCTCCCCAAGACGCAACCCGATCTCTCAATACCACCGCCCCCAGATCCATTCCCATATATCTGCTTGCCAGCAACAACGAGCCACTTCTTCGCGGCCGGGACCTCCATCTCCAGCAATGCCCTACTATTCTCCAGCGCATTGCAGATGGTCTCGTAACCCCAGTCAAGCGGGACAGCTTTGATGCCACTAGCGACGAGTAGTGCTTCGATGGCAGCGTTCTATTTATACTTCGCATTACGCCAGGCTTGTCCCCGTAGTCCCGCAGTGATAGCTCGGTCTTCTGCGGCGAGCCGTTGTTGCCTTGTATTGTCGTATCTCTCCAGCATCTCTATGCTTTCTTGTAGGTCGCTGGTGCGGCGCCAGTCTTGCCAGCCTGTCCAATCTGCCCAGACGCGGCTGAAGTGGGGGAGGTCACCCCAACGAATTTCAGCCTCTATATCGTCTGAGGAACCCTCTTATTTCTTGGATAGATCGGTCGGAGGAGACTGCTGGATGACTTGGAGCAACGTGACCGCTTTCGGTCGTGCCGGCGGTATGTCAGTCAGGATGTCCTGGAGAAGTTGCCAGTAAGACTAGAGCAAGTAGCCTGGGTTGTCGTTGTTGACAATCTTGCTTGTGATTATTCGACTGGTCTCGTTGACATCTATGCGGTTGCGGAGGTAGTCTTTCAGCACCTGGGCTTCTCTAGGCCCACACGCTGTGCTCCTGACTCTGTAGTCAAACCGGGAATCAGATATGATGAATGTAGGGGGACTGAAAAATTGAGTTATGGTATGTATTTGAGGCTATATGAGATAAGTGCTGGTAAGGACCCGGGTGATGTGGGCGAGCATGGGCATCATCACCCAGGTTGTGGGTGTGGTGGCACCTGCCTCATCCAGCTCACCTCGTCAAAGCGGCATCGTTCAGATTTGGGCAGTTGCAGCACATGAACAGGACTCGGAGGAGCATCAACAACATCGCAATTCAGGCACACCTTGCTTACGCCGTGATCATGGTTCTCAAAATCCTCTGACCATCCGCAAAGCATGGCATTCAATTCCGCAGCAAATCAATCCCGCAAGGCTCCTCCCCTACTCCTGCTCGTAGCTCTCCTGCGCAGGAGCCTCGTCGCCCTGCTGCTCCTGCTGTTCCGCCTGCCTCTGCTGCTCTGCCGCCTGCTGAGCAGCCAGCGCCTTGGCGCCGTAGTCCTGGCTCATGGGCTGGACAACAGGCTGCTCTTCCTTCGGCTCGATAATGGTGACCGTATCTGGCAGCGTCTTCTGTGGGCCAGCCTTGCCCTCCGGATCCGAACCGCGCATGATCTTGACTTTGATACCCAACACACCTTGACGGAGAAGAACGTGGCGCGTCGCCGAGTCGATGAAGTCCTTTGCCGGCTGGCCGGAGTGGATCATGAAACCGTCCTATCCGATGTCAGTATTTTTCCCCAAAAGTCCGGACATGGTGCAACGCACTGTGAACTTCATGCTCTTGGCACGGGCAGCCCTCAGCTTGCCGCTGACCACAACCTCGCAACCCTTGGCACCGCTCTCCATGATGAATCTTAGCACACCATAGCATGCCCTCCTCACAGCCAGACCGTTGAGCAGCTTGTACCGCAGAGATTCGCACTGGGCGACGGCGGAGAGACCGCGGTTCTGGACCTTGGCGGCATAGAGGGAGACGGAGTTCTCGGGGAATTTGAAGCGCTTCTGAATGAGGGATGTGAGTTCCCTGATGCGGCGGCCCTGCTCGCCGAGGACCTCTTGTGTGTGTGTTGCGCGGATGATGATGTCGGTGACGGTGGGTGTGACGCGGACTTCAACGCCGGAGTAGCCCTCCTCGGCGAGTTCGCGCTGGAAGAACTCGTTCAGCTCGGCGTAGAATACACCGTCTGCGCAATGGATTGTTAGTAATCCGGTAGCCTTGCCGCCCATCCATTTGATTTTGATATTGGTGCTAATTGTCGCCGTTGCTTGAGCTCAAGCTACCACCTCCCTCATGATGTTTCAAGGATAAACGTCTTGCTCGGGACTTTGCGTACCTGCGACGAACTTTCTCCGCTTGGAACTGCGCCCAGTCAGTCACTGATATCTCAAGGCTTTTTCTGCCACGAGACTCACATAGCACCTCCATGGGTAGCGGCGGCCATATTTGTGGTGTTGATAAGGTGGCTGAAGTTTCGAGGACTGGATTATCGAGGAGCTGTTGCGTGGACGAGATGCTGTTGTCGCCGGCGTAATTTGAAGCTGTCGCGGTGGCTTCGATAGAGTGGTGGGTGCGCCAAGAGTCGCTTGAAGGGCCGGCAACGGAAAATGCCGCCGCCGCCAGCTCCCCGCCAAAAGCCAAAGATGATGTGCAGCTCATCGGCAGGGCTCACTCGTGTGAACAATCAGATATCTGGTCGATCAACAAGCGTTGCTGGCAGCAAGCAGTGTCAAAATCCAACAGAACGACTCCCCGAACCACCTCTCGGACACACTGCACTGGGTTTTCAGCTAGATACACAAATGACCAGCTCATCTTACGAACAACCTGTCATATAACACGATATGGATAAGATTCGGGTCTCCAAGGCAGGATTCCAACGAACTTCAACTCAACCACCCTGCTAACCTTCACCCAGGTGGAGGATGTCACCTTGTGGAGACAAGGCGTGCGCGTCGAGGGGACCCTCCACCTCACCTCCCACCACCTAATCTTCAGCTATCCACCCCCTCCACCCACCGACCAAGCTCCAGCTGCAAAGCCACGTCCGCGCGAGCTATGGATAACCTACCCTATGATCGCCTTCTGCACCTACCGCCCAGCTCCCCCAGCATCTCACCAGGCACCGTCCATACGTCTGCGGTGTCGCGACTTCACCTTCGTAGCTTTCCATTTCCTCTCCGAGGGCAAGGCGCGCGATGTCTATGACAGTATCCGGTCCCTTAGCTGTAAACTGGGAAGAATAGAAAAGCTGTATGCTTTCAGCTACAAGCCGCAAGGTCCGGAGCGAGAGGTGAACGGATGGAACATATACGACGCAAAGCGGGAACTGAAGCGGCTAGGGGTCAGTGCAAAAGACGTTGATAAGGGTTGGAGGATATCGGAGATCAACGCGGACTACCAGGTACGCATTTGACACGGACTCTGCCGTCGCTGTACTTACCAGCTGCACAGTATTCCCCTACGTATCCGGCTGTGCTGGCTGTTCCGTCGTCAATCTCGGATAATGTTCTGAACTACGCTGGAAAGTATAGATCACGGGCGCGCATACCGGTCTTGACCTATCTACATCCCGTGAACAACTGCTCGATCACACGGAGCTCGCAGCCGCTTTCTGGTGTGGCTCGAAATCGAAGCGTGCAGGACGAGAAGTTGGTCGCGGCGATCTTCTCGACCTCCAAAGCGGAGATTGAATCACTCAGCTCTTCTACATCTACCAGCAATTTCTCCGACATAGCTCCGACCACAAACCCAGCACCAGCGCCTCCTTCCAGCAGCGACAGTTCGTTTGTCGCTCCGGAAGTTCTCGAGGATGAAGCAATTGATAGCGTACGGGAGGCTTCTGGCGCAACAGCACCACGAGTATACGGAGCACAGCAGCACAACCTCATTGTCGATGCCCGGCCGACAGTAAATGCTTATGCGATGCACGTTGCTGGCATGGGCTCGGAAAACATGGACAACTACAAATTCGCGACCAAGGCCTACCTGGGGATCGACAATATACATGTCATGCGGAATTCGCTAAACAAAGTCGTCGAGGCGCTCAAAGACTCAGATGTCACGCCGCTACCGCCAAATCGGGAGCAGCTAGCGAAGAGCGGGTGGCTGAAACACATCACAGGCCTACTGGATGGAGCAGGTCTTATCTCGCGACAAGTCGGCATACACCACTCTCACGTCCTAATCCACTGCTCAGACGGCTGGGACCGGACAAGCCAACTGAGCGCTCTCAGTCAACTATGCCTAGACCCCTACTACCGCACCCTCGAAGGCTTCATCGTGCTTGTCGAGAAAGACTGGGTCTCCTTCGGCCACATGTTCCGGCACCGCTCCGGCTTCCTCAGCCACGAGAAGTGGTTCGAGATCGAGAACGAGCGCATCGCCGCGGACCGCCACAGCACCAACGGCACCAGCAAATCGCACGGCTCGACCGCGGGCAATGCGCTCGAAAACGCGCTCCTCAGTGCCAAAGGCTTCTTCCATAAGAAGAACGACAGCCGCGAGTCCCTCGGCGAGTCCGACGGCGAGATGCAGTCGATGGAATCCTCGCCCTCAGCAACGAGAGATAGCTCGGCCACCCGCGCGGCGGCGGAGAACAAGGTCGTCACAAAGCCGAAGGAGACGGCGCCGATTTTCCACCAGTTCCTGGATGCGACGTACCAGCTCCTGCACCAGTATCCGACGCGCTTCGAGTTCAACGAGCGCTTTTTGAGGAGGCTTCTTTACCACCTCTACTCCTGCCAGTACGGCACTTTTCTGTACGACAGCGAGAAGCAGCGCGTGGACGCGAGGGTGAAGGAAAGGACTCGTAGCGTCTGGGACTACTTCCTCGCGCGCCGCCAGATGTTCGTCAACGAGAAATACGACCCGGCCGTCGACGACACCGTCAAGGGGCAGGAGCGGCTCCTGTTTCCACGCCTGGGCGAGGTAAGGTGGTGGGCTGAGGTCTTCGGCCGCTCGGATGCCGAGATGAATGGCCCGGCCGCTGCGGGCGGTGTGGGCGCCCCTCAGGAAGATGCAGACTTGCCTGTGCTGACGGGTGTGGAGAGCGCGGAGGTTGTGGTCGGCTCGACGGCTACGAGGCAGCCGAGGGCTGATGGACGGGCGTCAGTATCAGCGCCAGCTTCCGGCCTGGCGGCTGGATTGGCATCGTTGGGCTTGGGAAGCAGCGCGAGTCCTGCAAGGCCAAAGAGTCCGCGGGGGCCGACCCCGATGGAGGTTGAGATGCAGTAGTTAAGTAGGCTCGCCCGGCGTCCGTTTACGTTGTCGTTGGCTGGCGGTGCTTTGGGATGTTTGGTATCTGGTTTGTGAGCGTGGCGTTGTAGGGTGTCAGGGGGTGTGACACGCACTAGCATGGAATGGTCAGAAACGTGCTTAGCATTGGGCAATGCAGATTTTGTATTGGCTCAGCTCCATGATTCTTTGATCTCTTGTCAACATCAGAATCGCTTGAATACCCGTGAGGGCTATAGCACAGTAGCCCTCTTGAGGCCCGTTTGAATCCGGGAAGGGGTGTGCTCCGCACTTCTTCAACGATGATGACCCCTTCGGAGGGTAGTAAATGCACACAATTGCTAGATACTACTCGAGTACTATCCATGGGAATTTCAATCGGTCGATATGTCGAAAATCTTGGCTGAGGCCCAAGCTTCCCCGGAGCTCTCGGCCTTGATCTGAACATCTACATACCTCCAGGTTTGCAAGAACAAGACCACCACGCCTTGATACCTCAACGCCCTCGACGCGGAAAACTGCACAGACCCCCTTCCCTTCTACAATCCGCGTATACGCTCCTGAAACCGTAGCCTACCCAGCACACTCACCCTGCGCCGCTATCCCTTCAACGCACTCCGAGGAGCCTCATCCAGCTTGCGGACAAGGACTTCGAGTCGACGTAGCATGCCTCTCAGCCTAGGACTATAACACCCACCTTCCACCGTACCAGCCACCGTCACCATGCCCTCCCTCGACATAAGCATCCCCTCTGCTAGCACAAACAGCACCGGCGCAAAGCCCTACACAGCCTACACGATCCAAATCCGCGCGCCCCTCCGCACACGCAGCCTCCAAAAGCGCTACTCCGACTTCGTCGCCTTCGACAAGACGCTGCGTGTCCAAGCCGGTGCAGCACCACCAGCCCCCTCCCCGCAAAATCCTGGTTCGCGCGCACGGTCGGCAACGACGCGCTGACCGAAGAGCGACGACGCGGGCTAGAAGCCTACCTCCGCGCCATCGACAGCTCCCCGACGACCGCTGGCGTAGGAGCGCTGCATGGCGCGCCTTCCTCGAGCTGCCGGAGGAGGGCAGCACCAAGAGCAAAGTGCTGGGCAATATCGGGCTCACGGCGTCCGGCGGAGTGGTGATGGATGCCGCGACGTGGCTGGACATGTACGGCGAGCTGAAGAATCAGCTGCGGGAAGCGCGGTTGTATCTCACGAAGCGCGAGCAGGCACAGCAGGCGCAGGCGCAGCATGAGGCGGGCGCGAACGCGAAGGGAGCGCTTGTGCAGGCGGGTGCGCTGATTAGGGCACTGGAGGAGGGGCTGAAGGGGTTGAGTGGAGGTGGGAGGAATGGGGATGAGGGGGCGTGGGGTGGGGTGGAGAAGCTGGGGGATGGCGAGGTTAGGAGACGGAGGGATATGATTGGGTCCGCGAAGAAGGAGCGAGATGGGCTGGAGAGCGTGTTGAGTGCTATGGCGGTCAAGAGTGCGGCGTCAACGTCGTCGTCGCTGTCCGGGACCACGGCTGTGGCATCAGAAGGGGATAAGCAGGGCTTGTTTAGGGGTGGTGCTCCTGGTGGGCGGGGACGCGTGCTGGGTGCGCCGGCGAAAGAGACAGAGAGGACAAGAGAGCTGGATAATGAGGGTGTGCTTCAGCTTCAGAGGCAGATTATGCAGGAGCAAGACGAGGACGTGCAGGATTTGACCAAGGTTGTGCGCAGGATGAGGGAGATGGGCGTGGCGATCAATGAGGAGCTTGTTTTGCAGAACCAGATGCTGGATCTGCTAGACAACGACGTGGACAGGTATGCAGCACTGTTTATATTTGTCACTCAACCAGTCGCGATAAGCGTGAACCGAAGCGCTAACATCTTGACAGAGTACAAGGCAAGATCGATGTTGCAAGGAAGAGAGTCGATAAGATCAGATAGAAAGTCGGAGTGGTTGCACCGTCTATTTCTATCCTATTACATTCAGAATGCCGCCATACTTCAAACGCCATACTCACCCAATGTCCATATCTAATTTCCTCGCCCAACCCGCCATCTCCTTCACGAACCTCCTAGCGGACGCCCCTCACACCTCAAACAAGAACATACCGCCGAACCAGCTAAGAGAACTGCTAGATGCCAACGAACACACCCTCACCCTTGCTTCTTTTTCCACTCTGACGAGCGGACCGCCTCCCGCCAGTGGATCAGTTTCACGCTCGGCCTGTACTTTTGAGATCGGAGCGCTTTTCGCCCGGGTTCCCTTCTGGCGCGCTTGAGGCGGTCCGGTAGTAGCTTGGCCATCTTTCTCCCCGCTGGGAAGTACCTTCGCGGATGTCTTTCCCGCCTTGACCTGGCTTTGTCTCGCAGACCTCCTTCTTGCGACTGGCGGCTTAGGCGGAGGACCCTCTTCCTCAGCATCGCTGGGTCCATCATCCTCGTTGCCGGGCTGATCCTCCGCCTCCTCGGCTCCAGTCGACGTGTTCTCACCGCTGGTTGACTGTGCCCCGCGGTCGTTCTGTAACTTCTTTCCCTCCGTGTCCTTGGCCAGGCTCTCTCCGGCGGCTTTCTTCGCGGCTGCTTTAGCTTCAGCCTTTTCAATTTTGGCCTTTTTGGCCTTGACTGCGCATGGGGGACAGTTCCACTCCTGTCTCGGGTCGATAAACTGCCCATCGATCCTCGGCGTCACACAGTTCTGATGCCAGAACTTCCCACAGCCACCACACCCGACAAGCGCGTCATACTCCTCGCTCTTCTTGCCCTTGCGATATGAGTGGTTACTCCCCTTTTCCTGGCAGGTCCCACACACATGGTCGCACCTCTTGCACCACCACCGCTTCTTCTCCCCTTCGACTTCCGGTGGCTCGGTGAAGATATTGTAGATCACGGGATCGTGGCACTGCTGGTGCCAGTGATCCTGACAACCGGAACACTGCACCAGCTCGTTGTGCTTGAGCGACTTGGTCGTGGTGCAGACTTCACAGATCACGTCGTGCTGCTGCCGGGCGGGATGCTTGTGTGCCCATTCTTTGCCTTTGATGGCATAGTCGTTGATGTCCCAGAATTGTTCTTGTTCCTGGTGCTGGGGGGTGTTAGGCGGTGCTAGAGAAAGGGAATGCGGTGTTTACTTTGATGTCTTTGGTGTTGGGTGAGGGTTGCTGTTGGGTTTTGTTCTTCTTGGGGGCCTTTCGGCTCGTCAGTTGTTGTGATTGCGGCGGACTGAGTGGCGTACATACCATATTGTCTGATCACTTTTTGGCTTTTGCCGGTGCTGGGGTGAGAGCGGAGGAGAAACGCCCTTCTTATACCTCTGCCACATCACTTTTCCATTGTCTGTCCACCATCGCCTGCAGAAAGTTCCAGTCATGTCTGAGGTCTAGATAAGACAAGTTTGCATTTTTTAGGACAAGGCTTTTTATGCTTCACGAAGATTCGTCCCACCGTCTCTTTTCTTCTGTGTCAGTCTATGAGAACGAACGGATTTCTTCAAAGCGCAGATGGAGTCGTATTTCGTGCGGTGTTCAAGGCAGCGGCATGAATAAGAGGCAATCCACGGTAAGCAACCAGTTTCGGTTTACTCGAAGGTAGGAAGAGACGGTTTGTATAATCCGGATTTCAACTCAGCTACGTATAGCACGGTACTGCTATCACGCTATGGTGCTTACGTTTTACACCGCTGGCATAAAAGCGCTGGGGTCATAAATGGATATCTAGCTATTCACCGCTCCTAAATTTATTAAACTTTGACTTCGCGGAATGGTGACGACGCAGAGTGTTCTGTTTCCATATCGGCCATCTTGCATTGAAGCCGAGAGTGTCATCGCACCATGCTAGTTAACAGTGTCTGTCGAGGAATGTTCCTCTCAGCTGTCGTTCACATCATCTTCGGCAACGTGACTGGAGATCCCGAGAGATATAACGGCAACCTCTTCTGCCGAAAACGCCTCCGGATCGAGCTACCGGAGTCTAATACTTAATGCGGCAACTTGCACTAGTAGCACTATACTGAGGACAAGATAAAGATGAGGTATGAGATCTTGAAGGTAAATCGCGCCCGATCAAAAGAAAAGCTTGACGGTGGATCATGTGATGTCGGAAGAACAACTTTTAAACCCAACAATCACCTAACCGCGGCAGGAGAAGAACCTTGAATGCACCGAACAAGGGGTTCACTGGGCGCATGCAGACATTGAAAAGGCATGGTCGGCTCCACCCGTGAGAGCTGGTGTTAGAATGTCGAGGTGCGTGCAAATCCAACCTTACGCTTGGAAGAAGACGACTGCCCCGGTTGGCATCCGCGTCCACCTTCGTCGACGATGGACACCTTCTTCAAAGTTGAACGTCGTTTAGGTTCTTTTCTTCCATATTGATCGCTCCTTCACGGGGCTCAGATGGGTGAGAGCTCTGTTGCCCGGTGTTTCGGCCAGCTGATTCCTTCCCGTATTCGATGTCGCCCGAGTTGACCTGGGCTGTGTCCCGCCTGCGGAGCCAGATATATTCCATGTTCGAAAGAGCCTCTGCTTGAACTCTGTCTGAAGGCCTAGGGTCTTTTGTACGCACATTCTGACGCAGACGGCGTGTGTGCTCGAAGAGAAGGTCGGTGTCTCTTCGATCCAACTCGCGGAGGATGATGATATAGTTTTTGTCATCCTGAAAGAGGGGATGTGTTAGTGTACGTGTGTTGACGTTAGAGGACAAGGGTTAGAGGACAAGGACTTACGCGGTCATACTCCCAGGGAAGACCGTAGTAGGTGAGGGTGTCGATAGATACATGATCTCTGTGAATTTTTACATAAGTCGGCTGAGAAGGGCTCATGTACTGCGATGTTGCCGGGTAGGGCCCAGGTAGATATGGAGGTTGCGTGATGCTTGAGTAACCGTGTGTAACAAAGGTTTGACTGGTTTGAGAGCGCTGGAAGGGTCTTACGAAGACCGGAGGCTCAACCGGAGACTCAAATTCAGCCTCGTCAGTCGCAAGGGACCTCCCGCCTTCTGTAGTCCTGCTGATGTCTTTGTTGATCCTTTCCCGAACTGCAATCGACATCACAGCAGCATCTGGAGCACGATCACCGGCCCTTGAGATGGGCATAAGGCTGGAAAGCTTGCTCCGCAGTCCGTCCCCGTTGTAGGCTATTCCGAGGATGACGGCCGGAACCACTGATGTGAGTGGAACTGCAATTACCCAGAAGAGAGGTTGTGTACTGCCCATGCCACGGATATCAGATGTATTCATGGCGAAATAACTAGTCAAGAATGACAAGGGCAAAAAGATGGTCATAATGCCAGTCAACACAAGGATAGCCTTGCCTGTTCTCTGTCAGCGTACCACATACTCGACTTCCGAGTTGCCTTTGTACTTGCCATGATCTTCTTCGTTGATCTCCACGCTCTGCTTTGTCTTCTCTGAGAGAGGCTTACAAGCACTGAACAGATCGTTGTATTGGTCATTTTCACTGACTAGGTGCCTTGCAGTGCTACTTGCTAGATTCTTCAAGTAGATGTGTATCTGTTGACGCCTTTGGCTGCTATAGTGGTATGTTTTGTCATCCAAAACCGTGGAGTAATCCTGAAGTGCTTTCAGCTGCCATCCATTGACAGTATTGAGCGCTGCGAGCTCCTCTTGAAGCAGATTGATATCCCGAAGAAGCCTTTTCCGGGGACGGTGGTTGGCTTGAAATTGCTAGCATGTAAAGATTAGCATGTGGCGGAAGATACAGTACCATAGAGAAGTGGCATAAGTGAGAGCTTGTATAGACTATCTTAAGAAAGAAGGATATAGCCGGCATTTATAGGCCCTTGTGATAGACTTCGCACCATAAAAGTGACGCACTTTCAGTCGTGAAAACTTACAAGCTTTGTGAAGAAGTTCCCGTAGAGATCTGTAGCTTTGCTACCATCGAGTATAGGTTTGACAACCAGCCTACGCATCACCCAAGCCAGAACGAACTCGGGCCCAAGAGCGATGTTGCCAAGTGACTCCTCCTTTCGTCCGGTTTGGACCATTTGGCATAAATCTTTCCGGGACTCTATCATTGCTGTCGCAGCGCGTTCAGCGAAGTCGAACAAGACGCCCTGTGCCTTGCAAAGGTCTTCTATGTGAGGCCACCATTGGCTGTTGTCCCATTCCTGGCTCTTGCTGTCGATGTAGGCCGCAGCTCTTTGAGCAGCTAGGACAAATGTAACAACATGTCTGAAGCAGTCAAGAAGAGATCCAGGCAGTCCATACCGCGGCGACTTGGTCCCGTCTCGAGTTGCAACACCATACACAATCCGCCTTGCATTTCTGATAAGAAAACTCATCGTCTCGACGCAACTTTCGAGGAGTTCACCCAAGAACATGTACTTTGTCACGACAGGTACATCCGCAGTATCAATGATCCGGAACACCAAGTCTGATGGAGAGACCCCAGCTGCGAAGCTGCCTAGCTTCGCCCGGGCACTAGTCTGACTGCGGAAATGCTTTTCTTCGAGATGTTGCAAAGCTTGTTCTGGGGCATCGAAACCAGCGTGGTCTTGACAGCGTTTGCATTTGTGAAAGCCAACGGGAGGCTTCTGCAACTGCAGTTTCTTGAATAGCTTACTCCCAGGGTCAAAATTTCGTATGGTCCATGTGCTCTTGATCGGATCATCGGAGGAGCGGCTATGAGGGCGTACATCGGCTTTGTTCAGAATCTATTCCTTATTCAGGAGCAAGGACAAATGAGTAGGGGTCAGATACATACCAGTGCTAGTGAGTAAATCGAACCCCAGCATTTCCTAGTGATGGAATCAGAGTGCTTCTCTGGCACAAATAGCTCTATCAGATGTCTCAGGCTCTCTGTGTACTGAAGAAACAAGCTATGCACTTCGATCTTGTGAAACACTACGATGGCTCTCGTTGCATGCTCGAGCGCCCTGTACCAAGTAGATCCTGTTGCTTGTGACACTAGTGCGATCTCCTGATCGAGCAGGTCCCTAAGATTTGCGGTCGTTACGGGCATAACGGCCTGGAGGTCTTGATAATCTTTCTGACGCATTGCGTTGTAGAACTTCGTGTCGACGAACCCGCGTTCTATCTCATGGACATCTCCATGACGACCAAATTTAAGGGGTTCGGTCTCCAGCCGCTTTTGGACCCGGCCGACATTGTGGGACAGGATCCCCTCTTCCAGTTTCAACCCAACTGTGGGGTCAAGAGTGCTATTGGGCTCAGGTGAAGACGATTTCAATTCCGTTTCTGCCCACATGAGGAACGGTGGCACTTGAGGTTGAATGGGGGTCTGCTGCTGCACTGGTTCGGAAAGTTGAGAAGCCGGAGCATCGACTATGGCAGGTCCTCCGCTATTGACCTTGCCAGTATCAAACAGTGATCGGTGGTGCTCTTCCTCTCCTGAGGGATTGGAGTCGGTATCAGCATCCATCGAGGCCCTCTGCTCTCTAATTTCAATGTCAAAAATCCTTTTTGAACCGTTCCCAACCTGATTCAGAAATTCCTGAAAATCGCTCTCCTCCAGGTGATCTAAATCGCTGACCATCGCCTGATGGTCTTTGTTCGCGAAGCTCGTTGGGTTGTACTGCTCGCGCACAATTTGCTCGACCTCCTGTACATCGTCAGTCGTGGCGATCTTGGGGTTCAGGACGTTAAACGGTTTTATAGATGCTGGTCTATCGACTAAGACATTTCAGCCGAAACAAAAATCAGAGGTTGGCAACTGACACGGCCTACAGAAGGCTCGCTAGACATAAGTTACAGAAATTTTTGCTTTAGTGTGCTCGTAGGGGCGATGGTCTGCCGCAATCCTCATTGAAGTACCTACCAAAAAGGTTGGATATCGAGGGGCATTGAAAAGAAACACGCGACCGTCGAGATCGAAGAACCGAATGAGGGAGCAGCCTTCAGAGGCTAAAGCATCGGTGCCAATGCGGTCGATAGAGGGTCCAAGGATGTTATCTAACGGCATTTCACCGCAGGTAACAAGAGCCTCTAATAAGACTTAACACCATACACCTACAAGCACGAATTTGGATGACATACCCTCGCCGAGCTTCAGAGCCCAAAGTTGCGGAACGTGAATAATGTTCGTGGAGGGGTTGTCGGAGTGCTTTCGAAGAGCTTGCTCATTGTCGCGCTCAAATGTCGACTCATATGAGTAGTATGCTTGGAGTAAACTCCTGGAGGGATAGAACTTATTCGACGGCTGAGGTGCTTTCCTTTGCTGGCTGTGGATATCCAAGTAGGGGAAAGAAGTGAAGATAGCGGAATAATGAGGGTCGTCCTCCGCTTCACCTCGGGTGCGGCCTTCGCTGCGGAGAACTGTTCCTGGATTGATGAATCTTCCGTGAGTTGAATTCCGTACATGTTCTTTTTCAACTCTTTGTAGAAGTTGCTCGGCAACTTGGCGTAGCTTTCCATCGATGTTGGGGGCACATAAAACTAAGCTCTAGTGCAACTTAGTACAGCCTCGTATGCTGAAGGATCGTACCGACCGTGAACTCAGTGAAGTCCATGGGGTCACGACGTATATGGCTGGCTTGATCTTAGCGATATTCTCGTCAAGTTAAGGGGGCGAAGTTTCCTACAGCCACTTAAATTGCGGCAATTGATCCCAGCCGCCATCCTTGAGTGGGTCACTCGAACATACCAGCTGGATCCTGGTTCGTTCATCTGTGGTGGTTCTGGCTGCCAATACGCTCAGCACCTCCCAGTCGGAATCTGAATTGATTAATCTCTGCTGAGGCCAAGCCCATCGCTTGTTCATGGGCTTTTCCATTGCATCTTCAGAACAAGTGCTGGCAATGCCAGGATCGAGTCGCACATCAAAGGAGAGGCTGATTCCATTCTGATCTCGCGGGACTATCACAGGGCCCATAAACGGTGCGTACTCTCCGTCGCTCTCCGTCGATGTCACTGACTCGGAATCAGAAGAATCGGCAGGCTCGGAGCTTCTCCCCGCGTTAGCACCAGATTCATCAGCGGGAGCAGTATTGAGCTCCATGGATGCATGATTGGCAGGGGACTCGAGATGATCCACAGCGCTCCTAGCATCTTCAGAATGATTCTGGTCTGTTTTGTATGGCCTCCCAGACAGACTTGATGCCTTTGAAGAAGGAGTTCCGGAGTGCTGGAATGAGCGTGCAGATGTGGGACTCGAGTCAGTAGTTGGGCTCCACGGCAACAGAGAGATAGTCCATCCCGGTCTGACCGTATGCTCATATGCTGTCGGCAGTATGACAGCCCCATCAGATCCAACAATATCATAGCGCCGGTCAAGTGCATGATTGATGTCGCTAGAGTGACACTGGCTGAGGTCGTTGCTTGACAGATTAGCACGGTTTTGCCGGTTTATCTTGGAGTATGCCTCATCGATCAGGCTTTCCATGCCCTGTGCCAACGCGAGTCAGTCAGATTGGTTGTATGACACTTAGTGATAACGAACAATGTCTGAAGTTACTCACATTCCAGGTTTTGCAAAGCTCCCACGGGAAAGTATACATTTTATAATGGTGATCCACAAAACTGATGGGCAGCTCATGGATCCTTCTGCCGAGTAGTACATTCCGTGTTCCGGCTCAGCCGAATCTGCGGCCGCTTGTTGCACTGAGCCTCCTGCAGTTTCGCCGGCATCGGGATGAGAAGCGGAAAAGCTCGCCCTACGGCTTGAGGCGTCTCTGCCAGCAGAAGCGGCGTCTGTAGGATTCATGGGGTTCTTCACTTTGGGATGATGGCAGAATATGAAGCAGAATCTCAGGTTTTACGCGTAAGTGTTATGAGGCAGAACCGTACTGCTATATCAATATAAGCTTACCAAGGCTGCCACCGGATATGTCGTGGTGCTGCAGGATACACCTGTCAGACGGAACAATGAACAGCCTGCTCAGGTGCTCATGACCAATAACGCGATGCTTTCCGTCAAGGCTCCTACTGGACGTCTCCTCGGAGCCATCGTCGCGGCTGACGGTTACAGTATCGCAAGCGCCGTCAAATCGATTCTCTCCTAATGCCTCAAATCAAGGCTCTGCTGTGCCCCAACCACCGGCGACTCAATCTGGTAATGCACCCTGAACTGACATCACGCAGCCATTATTGGTTCACGGCACCTCGATCTTGTGTGGCCTTTACACTCCGTAGTTCGATGTGGCGCCTGCCACGCCTCTATTTGAGTTCCGTTTCAAGACAATGGCTGGGAGCAGCTGAATATCGGCGGCGCGTTGATCGAGTAAGAATTACGGGATCTTGCAGGTTGCGATTAGTGCATATCGGCACCGATCCTTGGAGGGGTAAATAAGAGCCAGCCCTTGAGTTCGTGGACGGTTCAGGTATAGAGGAGCCAAGATCCTAGCCCAAACCGCCCACGAGCTCAAGGGCTGGCTCTTACTGTCGGTTGTAAAATGTCTAGCTTAGTTAGCGGAAGTATAGGTATTTTCTATTTAGGAAAGAGTATAAAACATAGATAAGAAGGAATAATAATATAGTATAGTATTACTGTTATCTTGTCTTATCGTTATTCTCTCCTTAAAAGAGAGAGAAAAGGTCTTATATATATATATAGAAGGCTATCTAGAACCTTCTATAGAATTAATAAGCATTACGTGATATTATATAATAGATAGAGTATTCTAGAACCTTATAGAACCATATCGAATCCTATAGAAACCTATAGAATCTTCTAGAATCTTCTAAAATCTTCTTAAATCTTCTGCTTATAAATTAATTTAGACTAGCTGTAAAAGCTTAGTTTAGTAGAAAATATCTATTTTCTTATAGATATAGTGTAAGAGATACTATTTTTAAGCCTTTAGACTGTATTAGAAAAAAATTTGGACGCTTAGAGCTTTTAAGCGACTCTTACCTCTTGTAAGCGGCTCGCGAGCGGCTTGCGAGCGGAACAAACACTCTAAGTGCTCTAAGTGCTTAGAGCAGGCTCCGAGCGCTAAGAAAACGCTAAGTATTACTCAGTAAGTAAGAAAAAAATCGTGAAAAAAGCTCTAAGTCTAGTTTAACTAGTAGGATAGTAGAGAGTATATAAAGGCTAGTTTAGGTAAACTTTCGATAAAAACGATTATTATCCGCTTAATTTTTAAGAATATGAATATTATACCTCTTTTTATAAGGGGGTGAAAGTTAAGCGAGAAAGAGAACTCTAAGAATTTTTTATAATTTATGTTTTTTATTGCTTACTAAGTAATTTAAAACCCGCCCCGACCGCTCGGAGCGCTCGAACCGCTCGCAAGCCGCTCGCGAGCCGCTCACGAGACGCTCTGAGCATCTTAGACGGTTTGGATGTTTTATACTGAAACTCATTCAGAAAGATTTGCTGATGTTTATATATTGCCTATGCAATCTATATTTTATAAATAGTAGCTAAGGGCAGTTACTTTCTATTATCTAGTATTGCTTAATTCTATACTAAGCGTTGAGCTGGCTGTCTAATTCTTTGTATACAGATTTCACGAAGAGAGAGAGAGGAGAGTAGATGAAATTTGCAAGCGAAACGGGTCTACATTTTGCAAGCGACAGTACCACATACTGGAAATCATCTCTAAGCACTGTGATCGCTTTATCTATCCTAGTATATATACTGCTTGTCTTTCGCCTCTTCGTGCTGATTGCTATAGTAGCTTATTTTCTATATGGATATCTGTTATAGATCCGCTATCGTAAGCTTAGGCTCTCCCAGACTTAGTGATTAGACTCCGACTACCTCTGTACCTTTACCACTACTACTACTCGTACCGGTCTTTCGCTTACATACAGCCGCACGGCATCGAAAGTGACAAATCCTCTTCTATAGAACTACGATAGGCTTATAGTTCTTCGCTTGATTGACAACTCTCTCCTGAGTTCCCCCTGTGATAAAAGACCAGATCCTAATCTACTGTCGTCCCAACAGACTCCTCCCACCCTCCCCTTCACTCTCCGCCCAGCAACCACTCGATTATCATTCCTCTACAATCAAGCTCTTGCCGGCCTCCCTCTTCCCTACGTACTCGGAAACCTCCTTCCTCGTTCCTTCACCAATCTCCCCCAGCCTTCGTCTATCATGCAAGCCGACATGCTTCTACATACAAAGGAGGTTCTTAACGAGGAGGCGGTACCGGTTATCAACTAATCAGCAAACAGCCACAACACGTTATATATGCACGTTTGGCATGGTGATACACAGCTGAATCGCAAGTTTTTCTCATCTGTGAAAGTTGCAGAGCTTTCCAACTGTGACATAAATCAATCAGTCACTCATGGTTTTCAACCAAACGAGCCACCTGTCACGGAAACGACAAAAAACGCGTTGCATCAGAATTGAGGTAGTATATATCGTTTCTAGCAACCTTTCCCGCAAGAAGCAGCGCCAACCCAGCCCACATCCCGAACCGTACCCACACCCTTCGCCTCCCTAAGTGTATGCCAATGCAAGCCGAACCAAAAACCTGTATGGACCCATAGGATCTGTACAGATACCGCTGAACGCAACCGAGTCTTACGAGCATCTAGAACGTCTCCTCCTCAAGCCCCGGCTCCAGCCCCTCCTCCGCCTCCGCCGGAATCTCAAACCCCTCCTATCAATCGTCAGCTCCCTTCCCATTCAACCCTCATATCCCCCGGGTAGGGTCACTCACCTCCGTCGAGTACAAAATCGTCTGTATCGACTTGAACAGGTCCACAGCCTTCTTGTCATACTCCTCCTCCGCATCCAACGCCCCCTGGATCAAGACTTCGATATCCCTCAGCTTCGCGAAATAGAAATCCCGCTCCCGCTCTAGCCCCACTACCATCTCCTTCAGCGTTGTCACCTCCTGCTTCAGCGCTGCCGTCGCGGGCGCGGCTTGCGGTGTGCGTGTTCGCGGTGCAGCGGTGTTGCTGGCGGGGACGCTCCGTCGTGCTGCTGGAGCTGCGGCGCGGGGTGTGGGTGCGCTGGTAGGGGCGGGTGCACCGCCGGAGGCTTTGCGGCGAGCTAAAGCGTCGTAGTCGCCCCCGGGGAAGTACTGATCCCAGTAGCGCTTGGTGAATTGGAGGAACTCGAGGTTGTCCTGCATCTTGCATTTTATGAGCGATTCGACGGGGATGGAGCGGTCGATTTGGTGCTTGGTGAAGGTTGCTACGGTGAGGGTGCACTGGTTAGCAGGTGTGTCGTGTGCTCGAAAGGTGCGCTGGGGGCGGGAGTTGTACTCTGGAGGATCTTGAAGTTCTGCAGGTATGCGTATTCGGTGTTGACGTTGAACTTGACTCGGGACATTGGGACGTCAACTAGAAGCACTGTCAGCTCCATGTGGCCAAGCTGGATTGCAGCTCTGGTCTGGACAGGACTCACGGAAGATGCTGTCGAAGATTTGACATAACGCCGCCCTGCGTATCTCGTAAGCCCACGTCCGCGCCATGCTCGTCAACACCAGAAGCCACGATATAGCGTATAACTGTCGGCGCGGCGAATCATGGATGAGATGTGGGGGTGGAATGCGCGTACCCGGTACCGCATTGCTCAACCTTCGTGATGTTGAGTTGTAGTAGGTTGTTCAGCCACGCCAGCAGTTCTTGCCTGAAAGCATTCAGTGTTAGCAAATTTGTCACTCTTGGTGCTCCCCGGCGCGAAAGGCGGGAGGAAAGGGTGCCAGTTGTCTATGTTTACCTTGATTCACCCATCGTGGGATAAAGATATCTTTACGACGGGACTGGGATTCGACGGTGTCTTGTGCGCGTGTAAGTGGGAGAGAGAATAGGCGATATATCTTGCTCTATGATCAGGACGCGGGTTTTTCGTGTTGTTGTGGTTGTCTGAATGTCGTCTCAAGTTGTTGCCTCGAAAGATCAGTGGTTCGCTCTTGGCATGAGATTGTGGGTGACGGGCTGTCAGGGCGATCACGCCGAGACCATAGACCATTGTCCCACCAGGAGTCCTCCATTATCAAAATCCCATGCACCCATCCGCACGTGCAAAGGTGATCCAAAGAATCCGTTGCCGCGCTGAAAGCTACTCGTGGATATCAAGGTGGATAATCTGGATGCAGTTCATAGATAGAAGACACCTTAGGTGAGAGATGCATTAAAGGGTCAAAACACTGAACATCTTCTACTTTCTATCGCACGAAACCGGTCCCGCTGTTTTGACCATATTATAATCCCGAGTCCAGCTCGATCGTGGATTCGGTCGAAATCAAGGTAATGAGAAAGGTAGCAGCAAAGAAGGAGAGCTGAGTGTAGCAATCAACGTTCGTTATGGTTAATTGGCTAAATGTCTCTATGCTCAGTACGGCATGTGCAAAATGCAATTCATAATCATTGGTCCGATGTTGGCCTTCAATCCTCCATTCTACTCCCGGTGGTATCATAAACACTAAGCTAGCTTCCCCGACGTTCAACTCTATTTCGGCGCCCC
The DNA here is from genome assembly GCA_030247845.1 of Coniosporium tulheliwenetii. Classification (NCBI taxonomy): domain Eukaryota; kingdom Fungi; phylum Ascomycota; class Dothideomycetes; genus Coniosporium; species Coniosporium tulheliwenetii. The sequence goes on along the minus strand of JAPDRP010000023.1, from coordinate 701,124 downwards.
GTAGTACTCTCTCGGCTGCCCGCTCATATCCCGCATCGGACTTCCCTCATCCGAACCCATCCTCTCAGAGTACTTCGGCGGCGCGCTTCGGGCTTTCTTCATCTCACCGTACACAGCAGCGGCAACATAGACAAGCCAGACAATGGCCGCGATGACTCCGTAGGCGACCGCTCCAGATGGGGAGTTGTTTGCCAGAAGGAGGCCGAGGCCTCCGTTGATGATGCCAAGAGTAATGATGATGCGGCCGAGCCATAAGTGAGCATATGACCAGAAAGTGCGGCGTTTATATTTCTTGAACATGGCGTGGTGGAGTATGCCTAGGATCGGTTGGAAGAAGAGGAGGATGAATAGGACTATGCCGATGACTGGGTGATATGCATCAATCTACACAATTAGTTAGCAGACATTTCACTGAACATGTGGAAGTCTCAACCCTACCAGCCTCATGGTCGTAGCAATGTAGACACCCAAGCCAAACGCCACAATGTATACAAGGTACGCAAACGCCTGCATAGCAGCGTGGAACCATACGAGACCGGGGAAACTGAAGACCCGGATGCTGATGGCTCCGGCAGGGAAGAAGATAACGAAAGCAAGACTCGCGAGAACGCCGTGGGCGATCAGCATGTTACGCCGGCGCTGCATCTCGCCGCTCTGGAAGGAGAACGCGCCGTTGCTGTTACCGCTGTTGGCGCCGGAGTTTGTGGTGGTGGTAGTAGAAGTGCTGTCGTCGTCGCAGTAATTGCCTTCCTCCTCATCGTCCATGTCGCGTTCTACCCATGGCGTGTTAGTGAGCTGGTTATGAAGAAGAACTGCAGAGTACTGACTGGTCCATCCTGACGGCGCAGCGGTGGGCCAAGCTGTGCGCCAGCTGCCCGGGATGTTACTTGTCCAGCTTCCAGCCCACTCGCTCGGCCAGGCGCTGGGCCAAGCGGTAGATGCTGCCGTTACTGCGGATGGGCCGGTGGTCTGTGTAGCGCTTGAAGTCCTAGGTCTTGGGGTACAGCTGGCGGTCGAGCCAGCAGATGCCGAAGCAACTGTAACGCCGGAGTCGGCGAAGGGGTTGACGCCGTTCCCGCCTTTGGCCGTGGAAAAGTCGAAGGCGAATCCACCTTGGCTTCTATGCTGCACAATGCTCTCTGATGTGTCGTCCGAGTTCAGCGGGCTTCCTTGTTGGTTTGCCCAGATCCAACCCCGGAGCTGGATGTGAAGTCCATATCACCCCCATTCCAACTGTTACAGTTCGAACCTGAAATCGAGTCAATGTTGAGATTTGCGAGACGAGACCGTTCCACTTACACCTGACATTGGCGGTCATGACACCGTCCGTCACGCCGCTGCCCTCTAATAGTGTGACCTGAGCTGCCGAGTTGTAGTTGGGCATACGGTGGCCCTGTCCAAGGCGCGGCGACAGCGTGACATTGTTGCCGCTGGCGGATGTGTAGATGACGAAGATGTTCGAGCCGGACATTCCGCTGCCCTGCCCCAGAGCGACCCATGAGTAGGTGGTTGGCGCGCTGATCTGGAAGAAGATATCGCCATTGCCAGAGGAAGCAGTGTTTTCCGGGATGTTCAGGCCAAAGCAGACACCGTCCTGAGGGCATGTGGTTGCGACTTGCGCGTAGGCCGCCGAAGCTGTAACTCGTGTCAGTAATTGGTTTCGGAGGTGGGCGTGGTGATCGCGGCATACCAAAGCCCAGGAGGGCTGCTGCTGCATGAGCTCTCATCTTTGCTGGGTACGCTCAGCAGCGAATTGAGTAAACAACTGAATTGAAGTAGTTTGGACAGGTCGCAACAGAAAAGAGGGTACGCGGCAACCACGATAGATTTAACAAAGAAACACCTCAGAACACTGCGGCTGGGGAATGGAGTCCTCTTGGCAGCTGCGCTTTATCCTTACCGCTAGCTGAGCGCAGTGCGAAACCCAGGCCAAAAGTGACTCGGGCTGTAAGCTACGGCAGTCAATGACATGTTGGTGCACACATAATTAGATGGCCGGCAAAAGAGGCTTTTGTCCGTCTCACCCGACGGATAAGATCCCATGTTTGATCAGCTCGAGGCATATCAGGGACGAGGGCTAGTCCGAAGCGGGGAGCCGTGGCGGCCGCGAGGTCGAGATAGGCAAAGGAGCGGCTGCTAAGGCGGGCTGTCAGTGGAGACCAAGATCCTGCCACGCGGCTAGGACGAGCGCTGGCAGATGTGTCCAGAGTGCGGTCGAATCCGCTGCTTGTTGCGGATGCTCGCTGCGGGCTGGAGCCATCTCGAATGTTCCCATGCCGCGTCGCGAGGTTGTGCTGAACTCTGGAACGCGTAAATAGCGGAACTCGTCCAGCGAATCAGACAAGACCGAAGATTGCGCGTCAGCAAGCGCTAGGAGATCCTGGCTGCGATCCTTTCCTTGCACAGGGCTGTGTCCAAAGGCGGATTGTTCAGATGCCAACTTCGGTGGTCGGAGTGCGACGACGCCGGACATGTTTACGCGTTCAATGCAGGGCCCGCGACGCTGATGGATGAGTTCCGAGAGTTGTGTTTCAGGAGGAGCCTCTTTCTGACGGATGACGTACTCTCAAGTCAGACATGTGCAGTGCCTTGTGGTCAAGGAAGGCACTGCAGAGATGCTTCGCATCGTGAGTAATACAGCGCCTCCATACTCGCCGCCTTTGAGCTTTCGTAATACACTAACGATCCGCCTCAGATAAGCGTCCTAATAGTACGCGGTAGCTCCTCGGGTCGCACGCGAGACACTCTGACCATACCTGAAAGCAACAGCATCTGCTCTGTGACCGGGCAAATGGCTCATCCCCACATTCTGGACTGGTGGGGCTTTGAGAAGCTTCGAAGTCGCAAAAGGAATTTCTCCCGCAGTGATCTTGAGGATGCTTAGAAAGGCTTGTCTGACGAGGCCTCGTGGACACCATCCTCCAAGACTCCGAGGCAAGCGGTAACAAGCCTCCTCGAACCAAATGTTCAAGAGTATGGGAATCGTGGCAGTGCGTTTTAGGGCCCGGGAGTTGCGCCATCTGAGTGTTGTATGACAGTGTGGTGGTCTCACGCAAGGAAGGGTCCGTCTTTCTCTGTACAACCCCTTCTCGTTTTCACATCCTTCCCTCAAGCTCCCATCCAACCAAACAGTATGTCAAAGTTATCTTTTGGTCGTACAACATTTCACGTCGGCCGTCGTTGCCGTTGTCAGACCTCCTGGCCGATCGTGCTCCTCTTTGACAAAGCCCTCAAGCGTCCCACAACAGAAGCGTTGTGATGTGTGACCAGTCTGGCCCCGCTAGCGTTACGCGAAGCAAATTCAACGGTGCTGCGGGGCAGTGCAAAAGCGGTCCAGAAAGCGGTACCGTCTAACTCGAGCCTGCTGAAGAACACATCTCAGTGTCTGTCGGGGTCTTTGGCATCCTGATTCGATGCTCTCATATGAGTTAACGGGACCGTTGCCCTTCAAGGGAGCTTTCACAGTTCATTGTAGTAACTGCTGATCCGCGTGCTCAACCCAATAGAATCAGGAGAGAACAATGTATTTGGAATGCAAGAGCATTGCCTCAGCGTGAATTGCGACTTGTCAGACGTCTGCAGAAGTCTATTGGGGTGTTATTGTCACTTTCAGCGCGAAGACATTTGAAGTACTTTTACAATCGAGTCCTCTTATACGACTGGCATGACCTTCAACATCTCCAAATGCATAAGCTCAGTTCTCCGGGCTACGAAAAACCAGTAGAGGGTGACTTAAAAGCCTATATATTGGGTCTAGCTTGGTAGTAGAGCGCAGAATTTTCTTTCAAGCAACAATCCGCGAGACTTAGAAGGGATATCTCAAGAAACATATCTTCGTATATAGAAGCAAGCTGTACTTGAAACTAGATGGAGGATTAGACGCTTCCAAAAATAGTATGAGTGAGTCAAGTTATAAGTGATGCACGGATGCTGAGATACTCTGATTCTGATATCTGATTGATTTTCTTGGCGGCGGCCGTGATGGAAATCTGGAGGGTCTCGCTTAGAGTCCCGTTTCGGGATTAGCCGCTAGCTCAATGCACACCGCACAATTCGACCACCAAACTTTCCAATTGCCAACCGCGACAACACCCAGCTCCATCCGCTCGACAAGCTCTTCGACAAACTCGCGTCGACAACCGCAATCATGTCGCAGGCCGCTCTCAACAAGATTGCGCCGAACAGCCCGTCGAGGCAGAACCCGTCGGAGATCGAGACCAGCATCGCCAATGCTCTCTACGACCTCGAGACCAACATCCCGGACATGCGGGCCTCTTTGAGGCCTCTGCAATTCGTGTCTGCTCGCGAGGTAAGATGCGCAAAGCCTCCACGCTGAAGCCACCGACGACTGCGGACGCCATCGACACTTCGTCGGCCAATTTCCACGCACAAAGCTTTGGACAACCGAAGAGGCGGTGGGCACTGGGCAGCATCAGATTGCTGACACCAGGATTCTTAGATCGAGGTTGGTCACGGCAGGAAGGCAATCGTCATCTTCGTCCCGGTCCCTCTCCTTCAAGGCTGGCACAAGTCCCAGCAGCGGTATGTCCTCTCTTCCTTTCACCAAATCAACCATCTAATTCCTCAGCCTCACCCGCGAACTCGAGAAGAAATTCTCCGACCGCCACGTCCTGATCATCGCATCCCGCCGCATCCTGCCCCGCCCCAAGCGCTCGAACCGCTCGCGCACCTCCCAGACCCAGAAGCGCCCACGTTCCCGGACGCTCACTGCTGTCCACGACGCCATTCTCCACGATTTAGTCTACCCGGTTGAGATTGTCGGCAAGCGCACGCGGACGCGTGAGGATGGCAGCAAGGTGCTGAAGATTATTCTCGACGAGAAGGAGAGGGGCGGTGTTGACTACAGGTTGGATACCTACTCGGAAGTGTACAAGCGTCTGACGGGCAAGGGTGTCAACTTTGAGTTCCCGCAGAGCAGTGTGGCTGACTACTAGACGCGGCATGGGATTGGATCATTGGGTGCGACGGCTGTTACAGCGTGGCGCGGGAAAAACATTTCTGTAGCATCTACTCAGCTCCAGATGAGTCTACTGAGCACACAAAACCGATTTCCCGCTTGATATGCATCATCTTCTTCACGTGTAACGCTTTTGTAACCACCGTTCCTCTCAGCCGTGGAGCTATTACCTTCGCCGCCATCTCAGTCAGGTGGCATGAAGCCCTACATCTGGTGTAGGCAGCTTCAAGCATGCTGCTGTGCTCCTCCGCAACTCCCCTTGTAAGCGCCGGTCCTCTACTGACGGTCCAACTCCGGATAGTGGCGGTAAAGTCCCATCGAGTACCCCAAGCGCCTATCACTGCCCAAGTACGCCTTAATCCCCTTCTCCTCCTTAACACCCGGATAGAACTTGTCGAAGATGAGCGGGAACTCGCTCGCTCGCGCCTTCATCTCGTTCGGGAACGCAAAGTGCAGCCCGTCGACAACTTGCCAGAATGTCAAGTCGGCGTAGGTCAGCTTGTCGCCGACCATGTATTTGCCCTGCCCAGCGCTTTCGTTGTATTTCAGCACGCGCTCAAAGTAGCTGAAGAACTTGGGGATGCGGTTCTCGCGGAAGTCTTTCGCTTTGCGGAGGGACTCGCTTTTCTGCGCCTCGTAGTAGTCTCCAACCGCGACGGGGTGGTGCGTATCATGCGCCTCATTACTAACATCCAGCGCCGTAAGCGCCAACTGATTGACCCAAAAGCCCTCCGCCTCATCCCCTCCCGCGAGCCCCAGCCGCGGTCCTAGATACAGCAGTATATTCGGCGTCTGGTGTATCACCAGCGCCTTGCCGTCCTTCCCGGCCCCTGGCACGCGCAAAGCCGGCGGGGCGAACACAGGCGGATTTCCATCCTCGTCGCCGGTGCTGTTCGGGTCGCAGACAGCAAGCACCTCGTCGTAGCCGTCTTTGCGCTCGTTGGCAGGGTCGCTGTAGGAGACGCCAGAAGCTTCGAAGGCGAGCCGGATGTATTCGCCGCGGCCGGGTATGGAGGGATGGTAGAGGAGGGTGTAGGCGGGATGGGTGCGGGGACGTTTGGGGGAAGGAGCGGCCATGGTGGGGAGATCGGGGTTTGAATAGCGGGGATGGAGTGGTGGTTGTTTTACGGATACTCGCTGAAAGCGATGATTTACTGGTCAGTATCTGTTGCAAGAGGTGGTTGAGGTATTCGGGTTGGTACTTACGGAGATTGTCCGCTAGGTTATGAGACGGATTGGGTATGTTTTTGGCTGCAGTAACATGTACAAAGTGTCCTCCAAGCCGAGCGTCGGTGAGTAGGAGTTACCAGAGGGGCTTCGGACTCCAGGCCCATCTCCTCATAGTCCCCCACTTGACATCATGTTGACTGCAATTTCACGCACGTGACTGGGTGAGAGCGTGGTCTGAGAGGTCGACGCGTCTAGCCGCTCGCAAGCGCTTAAAGCTCGGATGGTCGCACTAGTGCGCAAGTGCGCAGGCCACCAGAACTGAGCTCGCGTGAGACGGCTTGTTAGCTTTCCTTCACCACCTGCGTCACGCCTCATCGTTCAGAAAACCCCTCTGGAAGCAGAGGTAGGTACGTAGCCTGTGCCTGATTCGCCTGGTTGTTCGCCCTTGAGGATTTCGCTATCGACTTTGCTGCTTGTCCCGTTTCAGCGTCACGGAGGATAGCAAGACCTTTTGGCTTGTTCGGACAGCTTCGTTTGAGTTTGTTTGTTCGTCCACATATTCATCTGATAATTGCTTGCACAACGTATAGGCTGTTGCTAGTTCCTTATATCCTCGCCTGATACTGACTTGTCCCTGCGCAGGCTGTAATTCGCGATGGCTGTGATGAACGGCGACAACGGACAACACACATTAGAGTCCCGTCTTGAAGCCTTTCGGAGGTCTGACCAGGAGCGGGATTCGTTAATCCATGTAAGCCTTTACTTTCGCTATTTTGAGTCTGTCATCAATATTCCCGATCACCGTCTAGCGTGAAGTCCGTCAGTCCATGCGGAAGAGGCGCCCACGACGCTTAACCTCCATGCATTGATAAACGTTTCCACCCGGCGTCGCTGCTCAACCTTCACGGTTCAGACACTAACGACCTATAGAGCCTCTTTCAACGCCTTAGCGAGCTTGAGGGATTGTATCAAGAAAAATGCAACGACTTGGCCAGCGAGCAGCAAGTCCGGCGACATTTTCAGAATGAATGCCAAAATGCCTCCCGCTCTCTTGTCCTGGCGCAGCAAAGCATGCAGAGTAATCCTTTCGCTCTAGTCCTTATCGATGGAGATGGTGCTATGGTAAGTCAGCTTCGACGTTTACCAACAGTTTTTCATACCTCTCGAAAGATATTGCGCCCTTGGAGTATACCTGTATATCGCTTCATTACTTCACGAGTTCTTGTTCCTGGAAGATACACTCGCAGCCCGGACGCTGCCTGCTGCAACTTCGTAGAGAGCTCGTCATGTGTGCGACTTGCAATTTCTATACTTCATCAGAGAAGCTTCCCAAGATATGCACCCATATCACCTTGGGTATCGTCCAAAGAACACCGTTCATGCGGCACGGGATGACCCAAGTTTATTCAGCTGACAATGCTGCAGTTTCATGATGCTCTGTTGAAGGCCGGCCGCGAGGGAGGCTCCGATGCCGCTCACAAGCTGATTACAGAAATCCGGAACCACTTGCAAGAGCGTCACGAGGGAGCAGGCCATTGGTCGGTAATGGTCCAAGTTTATTCAAATCTCGACGGCCTTGCAAGAAAGCTATATTCAGTAGGCATAATCAAGAGCGCGATGGATCTTCACGAGTTCTCTCGCTCTTTCAGCCTTAATCAGCCGTTGTTCAGCTTCATTGACGTAGGAAGTGGTAAGGAAAGAGCGGATCATAAAATCAGAGGTAAGTTGCTTTGACCTTGCTATCAAAGTATCGCAACTTCGCACTGCCGGCACCGCAGTCGCAATCGGTTCTGTACTGCTAGCATCCCAAATGCACATGCCATGCGATTTGGGCAGGGCACAACATCCGATAAGGGCAAACACGGGGCGGAATTGAGCCAACAGAACTGGCCCAGTGCCGACGGCACGTTCGAGCAAGAGGGCGATTGTAGAGGCCACAAGCAGTCATGCCTCTTCTTGACTGGGTGTACCGCAAAAGTCCGCTGTACAGGAGCTGACTGTGGTTCGATGCAGAGATGTTCCGTCTGTTCATTGGCAACCACCAGTGTAAACACATCATATTTGGCGGATGTCACGACAACGGCTACTTGCCCAGTCTTGATCCATACAAGCACGACGCCGCTAGCGCCAGCCGTATTAGCCTTCTAGAGACAACGCCAGCTCAACCTGGATTCGTTGCGCTTAACCTGAAGACGACGCGTTTCGACTCTGTGTTCAGGACCGATCCGCTTCCAGACAGGCCAGCTGTGTCTCCGCACGCGGCCCCTTTCATGCCACAAGCCGCAGTGCAACAGCACATTGATGCAGTCACTCAAAGATCGAGTGTCTCGTCAACTACGCAGTCTACGACACCCGGCCCAGCCATATCTCAGCCATCTAGTTCACCGCCCACCACGATGACTCTGCCCCAACGCTCAAAGACGCAGCCTCCGCCAGTATCCACCAGCCCGACTCCGACTCCTTCAGTCACTTCGGGTACTGGTACGTCCTGGGCGACTGTCGGCAAGAGCGGAACCGTAGAAAAGAATATCTCTATAGCACCTAAGAAGGCCACACCGCGCAAATATGTGCTTCTCAACGCGGATGACCAGCGGCTTGACGAAAGGCTAGCCAGACCAGACAAACCTGCCATGGACAGCCTTCATGATCGTATCACAAACAGAGGCAAAGTCTGTAATGACTTCCACCTTCTGGGCGTGTGCCGCACGCAGCACTGCCCTTTCTCACACGAGCCGAAGCTCACGGCGATGGAGCAACTCGCCTTGAGGCACAAAGCCAGGAATAAGTTGTGTTCTTCCTATGATGAGTGTTAGTCCTCCACGCTTCACTTGGAATCAGTCAGTGTATAGAGTACTGACTTGAGCGCAGGCCGAGACACCGAATGCTATTGGGGCCACGTGTGTCCATACGACCCGAGCTGCACCTATGGCGTCTGCTTCTTTGGCGAAATGCATGGAATTGACAAGGTAGGTCGCCTTCCTCCCGGCTTACACGCTCAACATCTCCACACTGTGTTGCAGCGCCTTGGGACCTGTGATATGGATGTCCCAGCACTGCTTGCTCTTCTACCAACAAGATACCGAGATCTCGTACCTGTGCAACTCGGCTATGCGGTCTCCGCAGTTCATCTTACTGACAGCTTTACAGAGGGCGGCTAAGAAGTGGTTCCCGGATGGCACGACCGAGCCAGTCGCCGCCTGAAGTCCTTCCGTCGGTTCCTATCCGCTATCAGTGTTGCCACGTTGCTCGCTGGCAGGACAACTTTTCTGATCAAACATCTTCGTTTACTGTTTTCGGTTTTATGCTTTTGGTGGATTACACGATTGTTTTTGGAGGTCTAGGTTTCGGTAATATATTTAACTAACGGCCGCTTCTTGATTTTTTTCTGCTGAAGATTGAATCGACACATCTGAAGCAGTAATCAAAGCATTTCATCCCACCGCTGAACCTCGCCAAGCTGGTAATACGACATCTTCCATCAGTACTACGTGTAGAATCTGACCCACTAAATCCTGGCTTACGCCTCTACCTTCCCGGCACCACGAATGACAGCCATGCCCTTAATCCCACCCATCATTCAAACCCCTCCTACCCCCATTCCGCATCCCTATCTTACCCGCCAGCCACTTTCCCCACCCCCAACACCGTCCAAAACGCCACCTCCCTCGTCTGCTTGCCCAGTTCCGGCACCTCCAGCACCTTGGCCCCGCCCTCCTCCCTCATCTTCTCAAACACAGCAGCATCCGGGTGCTCGTACTCATACTCTAATCTCACAAACACAGGAACCTCGACCACCGTATCTTCTTCATTCAGCTCCTCCCCGTCCTCGGCACAATCCCACTCGGCGCACCGCCCGGGAACCCCGGAACGATCTCGACCACGACACTCGTCCAGTTCCGTCCCCTTTCCCAGACTTTTCCCGCTTCGGCCTGGATGGGTGCATCGCCGGGCTGGGTCTTACTCTTGCTGCTGAGAGCAGCGGAGGAGTTCAGCGCCTCATCCCACACATCCGTATTAGCACCGACTTCGAATTGCGGACACAGCACCGTGACCCTGCTCGCCAGATTTCCTGGGGTTACGGCCGGTGTGCCTAACGTCACGCGTATGGGCTCGAAGAGGGGGTTGTGGAGGGTTAGGAGGTACTGGGTCATCACGCCTGGCCTCAGGCTCTCGTACTCGAAGCGAGAGGCGGTGGTGGAGGAGGAGGCGGTGCTGGAGACTGTGATAGGAAAGGACGGGTGCGGTGTGTTGTGTGCAGCAAGGGCGCGGATAGAGAGACGTGGGATTTTGTCGAGGGCCAGGATACGGATCCGGTACCGGGTCGAGCTGATCTTGGAGTCCGGCTTCGTGAGGATGTGGCGGCATGTTGCGCAGCGTTTTGCGCGGCGGGTGAGTAGTCGTGTCTGTACAGGCCAGAGGTCGTCTACGAACTTCGTCGTTGGATGTTGTTGCTGCACGCGCTGAGCGGTGCTGGTGAGGCCGTCCCACCCGGCCTGCGCCATGCGCGCGATGGTCGCGTCTTCGGTGGTGGGGGAGAGAGGGAGGAAGCCTTCGGAGGGGCTGTGCGCTTCGCGCATGGGAGTTGGTTTGGCGGCTTTGGCGCGCTTGGCGCTGGGAGGGGCGTAGAGGTTCATGAGGCGCGTGACTGAGGGGGGCGAGTTGTAGAGGGTTGGATCGAAGCTGAGGGGGTTGACGGGGTTGGTGGAGGAGAGGGTGTCTTTGTAGAAGGATCTGAGGTTTGTGAAGAGGTCGTCGTGGGTTGGGGGTGCGTTTGGAGGGTCGGTGTCTTTGATGTCCTTGTTTTCTGCGCGTTCGTGCCGCTCCTTCTTTGCTTGGCTTTGCCTGGCGCTTTTGAGTTTCGCTAGCTGAGCTGTGATGCCGGTATGTTTTGCGAACTCGACACCGATGTCTAGGGAGCTCCAATTGCAGTACGGGCAGCCTAAGAAGTATGACGCGCCGGATGAGCCCTCCGGCGCGAGGTGACTCGAGTGTTCTAACGGATTGACCTGAAGCGGCGACGTGCATATCGGGCAGTTGTAACAGTTCCTCTGGCATCTAACCTAGCATCAGCTCGTTTCTGCCTGTCCAAAAGCTGTAACCGACTGGTCCCCAGCTCTTGCGACCGGTGACATCCTGAGTTACCTGTTCCCTTCAGTCCTGACCTGCGTGTTGGGCACATCGAACAGACAGCTTGGGCAGTACCACGCCACTATCTCTTCCGTGTAGCATCGTGGGCAGCGAATCTGTTGGCAGTCGTCGCAGTAGAGGAGGTGCTCGAGCGGGTACAGGGAGTAGTTTGCGCGCGGTGACCGCGGGTCGAAGGTGCGGTCCTCATCTTCTTCGTGTGCTGTCGCTACGCGGGACGAGCGTTTCTGGGCTATTGAGGATGAGGAAGATATGTTAACACAACAGGCGTAGTAGGTGTATGGGAATTGCTGTGCCATTGTTGATCCCTGTGTTGCTTCACGGGAGTTCGAACAGATGGAAGACCCTGGGACGCCTTCTGACGGGAAGAGCGGGATCTAAAATTTAGCGCCAGCCACATCCGCAGGATCCTTGCGAACATCGAGCACGTGTCACAGCCGCATCTTATCCACCATCAGCCTCACCATCTGAGCATGCCAAACTGCCCATTAACACCTCTGGTAAGCATTCGTAGAAAGACTTGGATACCTCATGTTGCCATGAGCTACAACTAGAAAGAGTTCTCTAGAAGCAGGAGCGTTACAACGGTATAAATATTGCAATCCAGCCTCACTCGATCCTGAGTTCTGTCGGGATCTAGATGCTCCGGTAAAGCATTTGTGGAGGCGCCAATTGCTACGCAAACATCATCGCGGCGGAAAACACGATGATGTCCTCCTGCTCCTTCTGCAGCGAGCGTCTGCTCTTCAACTCCAATCCAGGAGCGAACTGCCCCGTCTATATCACGCCTCTTTTGCTCTCACAGGCTGCGGCGACTTGCCTGCTTTGCCGGGCGGTGAGACAGGCCATTCACGCTTATCAAACGCCTGAGTGGACGGAAGAGACGCAAATTCTGATTATGACCGAGCCTGGAGTGCCGATGAATATTGAGTGGACGGAACGGGCAGACATCACGATGCCTCTGCACCACAGATTGGAGTTATTCACACCCGAAGGTATTATCGCCTCTGCTGCACTCTTACCACGTCTACAGGATTGGCTCCCAATAGGGTCAGCCGCTTTGCTCTGCAGTTTACCCCGCTTCTCCTGACAGAGCTCCAGTGGCTGATGTTGCTATTTGACGGTAGGTCAGGACTCAGCATGGCCAGTCTTTCCAGTCCGCAAGCCCATCTCGCCACAGTCCGCCTCGGGAGAGGCCTTTGCGATCGCGGCGTCCTATCTCTCGGACTGCCTCCACCACCACGCCGCCTGCGCAGATGTAGCGGATGACTCTAAAACCTATCCTCGCCGTGTCATAGATATCAGCATGACCGATTCGAGTCGGACTCGCCTGATAGACTATGCCGCCCACATGGGCCACTACGCAAGCCTGACTTACTGCTGGGGCGGCGATCAGCCCGGTCAAGACGATGTGCGAGACGCTTGAGCAGATGAAGCGAAGCATCCGAGTCTCAGAATTGCCTCAGAGCTTACAAGATGCGGTTATAGTGGCTCGGGTAATGGAGGTCCAATTTTTATGGATAGACAGCCTCTGCATCATTCAGGATGATCCCGGCGACTGGGCAACCGAGTCGGCGAAGATGAGCGGCCTGTACCGGAATGCGCTGTTCACGATATCCGCGGACGTAGCCCAGGATGTGCACGCTGGGTTTTTGAGGCAACACAACTTAGTGGAAGAAGCGGTGAGTGTTTGCTGTATCGGGCCAAGTGGGGGCAGTGCATTGTTGAGTGTCAGGGATAGCTCCGAGTTCTGCATGTCAGGATCCAAGAGGGCTAATACGTATTACAGCAGCAAGTTTCCGCTGACGCGTCGGGCGTGGACGCTGCAGGAGAGGATGCTGTCCGCCCGGCTACTGCATTTCAACGGCCGGGAGATGAGTTGGGAATGCAAAGAGGCGTCTAGATGCGAATGTCAGGGGCCGGTGGTGACCGAGAAACTAGCGCGTGCCTCGAACCGAACGTTCGGGGACGTATATAGCGAGTGGGACCTCGAGAAGTTCAATGAGGTCTGGCACAGTGTCGTCGAAGAGTATAGCGAACGTCAGTTGACGTTCGCCACCCACAAGTTGCCAGCCATTTCCGGCATTGCTAGGCGGGCTCAGCACTTGTTAAGACATCTTGACCTGGATGACACGTACCTTGCCGGTCTTTGGAAGGCTACTTTACCATACGATCTTGCATGGAGGAACCCTCATAGCTTTGCTAAGAGGCCTGCCACCTATATCGCGCCCTCGTGGAGCTGGGCGGCGATCGAAGGCTCTGTCTCTTTCTGGGGCGGCCGGCCATTACTAGAGATCCTCGATGCGAAATGCGACCTCGCACCTATGGTCGAACCCAAGTGTGATAACTTGACTGACAGCGCAGGGTCAGACCCTACAGGCAAAGTCGTGGACGGGAGCTAACTGTGCGGGGTCTTTCCCTCCCTATGGAGCTGAGTTCTCGTCCCCTAGGCGAGTCTCCAGAGGACATGAAAGATTGGGACCTCGAGTCGTATCATCACGATGCAAGATTTCTGATTCGAAGTCAGATGCGCATAATAGGCCGCGAACACAGCATCATCTGGGATGACAAGCTGGCCTCTGGGCCTTTCGAGTTCGTCAAAGGACACAGATGCCTGCTTCTTGGCGAACGCGATGCACCAAGCCACAGCTATTGGCTAATGTTGAGATCATCGGGATGTGTGGTGGACGCATATGAGCGGATAGTATTTATGCTCGTTGCTGGGGATTTTGAACGCTCTTTCAGGGGGATGCTGAGACTGTCGTAATGACTCGTATGAATCGTTCCTAGATGCTCTTCGGCAAGAACAGCAGCACTTTCATTTGTACACTAATGGGCCACTCCCTGGCCCAAAGACCGTTAGCCACTGGCTGGTCTTGAGGCCATCAGAGCGTGTAACGGGTGCGTATGAGCGAATAGGATACCTGGCGAATCATGAGCAATATCGTTGTTATCTGCGGGCGAATGCTGAGACGGCCGTCATGACTTTTATGTAGAGATCTCCATTGCCGTTTCCGCACAATCGAAGGTCCAAAGTGGAAGCTGTTGCCCTTGTAGTGATGATGATGCTAGATACAAGGTGAGCAAGCGCCTTATGAACCCATGGCTGCTTACTCAGCAGCCAACAAAGCCACGCCAATAGCACTCTATGTGAGCGCTATGTCACTCTTTACCTCACGACATTGGCTGGTAGAGGTGTCAGTTAAGTAGTCACAAGCTATGTTGCGTTGGACGGGGGGACGATGAATAGGCTTACTAAAGCAGGTCTCGATCACTCCACGGCTTCGTCCAGCTCAAATGATGTTCGGCAGCTGTAGTAGCAACGTAGACTTTATGAAATCGCAAGATTTTGAGAGTTAATCGCGCCCCCTCACCGTTGTTGGTGCATCTTCCTTGCAGCCAGCGACGTGAACTTGCTCACAGCTTCTGCATCATTCTGGAGGACCGTCCGATCGACATGGTAAGTGAAGTTGTAATGGCCAAGCGTAGCAACGGTTTTTTTGCGGGACGCTCCAACGGTTTTATATGAGGGGAGGTTCGGATGAACAGGAAGCGAACAAGAAGGCTTGGCGCTAATGACCAATCTTATATTGACAATGCGGTCCTCCGAAGAGGTAAGCCATGGGGTAATGTGGGGGCGGACCGAGGTCGCGAGGCATTGAACGGGAATTCTGGAAGCCGCACTGGTTGACAGACTCGGGATCGCCGAGGAAGGCGAACATATGGTACTCCAACACTCTATTCGAAATGTAGCCATGGTTCGGCGAGCAGTCAAGCGCACATGCCTCTCGATATTTGCAGCTCAACTGAACATCGGAAGAAACCGGGTGCTTCCGGTGCTGCTCAACCTGTGTGAGGTTCATATTTCAATATCCTGAACCACGTACACCGAGCGAGTGATCTTGGTACTACATGACTGCAACCACAGGTTGATCATAATCTATGTTGAACACGTTACATCGTTCCTCCGATGCGTGGCTATTGAGGCTGAGAGTACAGAGATATGAAGAACAGTTTGCATGCCGTTCAGACAGAGCAGTATCGTACCTGGATAGTGTAGAGGGATGAAAGCAATCTATGGCATGAAAGATAGATTGATTTGTGCGCTTGACTTTGGGAGTAACGATGAAATTGAGGTGAACGTCGCCTTGGTCTTTGAACTCATCACTCTTTGAATCTTGAGATTCAACGAACCTTTTGTCTGGTACACTTCGACAGAACAGTGTTGATAGGTCAAGGACTACCGCGTTTTCTTCTTGACCACCTCTTGAACAACTCGACTTGACTTGATACCGACTCCGCACAAGAATGCAATCCTTACCAGGGCGACACAATATACGAAGCCCACATTACCTATTATAGCGGTTAGTAGCGCAATTGGGGTGGAAGGCCTCCCACTCGGAAAATTGATTTATACCCCAATTTATGGAATTCCACGCCCAGAATTTCCAGTAGCCCTCCGAGCCGAGCTCCCACACACTGTAGAGATGGCCAAAATCGCCAATCAAAAGACCCAACAGCAGGGCGCGCCATACTCCGAGGTCGTTCGTGCTCCGCAGTACCGTTGCCTCGATGATGGCGAAGGCCAGGTATAGATTACCGAGCTGAGTGAGCGCGACCTTCGTACCCACGGGCACCCCGGATACCGTGCTCGGTGCCGAAGCGGCGTGCGTCAGCTGGAGGTAGACCTGAGGTAAGAAGTGCGCGTAGATGGCTCCAAGAACTGTCGACATGGGTTCGATCCAGAGGAAGAAGAGCTTGTAGGCGGCTGGTAGACTAGTAATTCTCTCGACAGAAGAGAAACTTTCTGCTGCCATGCTGGAAGGCTATTCGACTCGTCTCATCAAAGGTGGAGGTGTTGGTGTTCTGGAGGAGTCGATGCGGGCAGACTTTCAGCGCTCATGTAAGCCGGACAGTCCAGTGAGGCCGTAGGAAACTGGCGATGCACAGCAACAACGAGTGCCTGCGGTGCAATTATAAGGATTGCGCAGATGTGTCGTCTTCCACAAGCGCACGACTACGTGCTCTTCTCGTCTCCGCAGCGCAGATTCTTGGTTCCGATGGGTTTCGGTCCCTTAGCGAGGAGGTTGGTCAGAGGTCGGCCTGAACCGCGGCCGCAGCAGCAGCCAAGCGGACACTTGGTGGCGATCCGGCAAGAGCCTTCTTTTCTTGTTGGCCCTTCCGTTCTTTGCCTGGGGAACAGGCACTGTCTCAACCTGCAGTAATCTCACTCCGCTGCTTCACTACTTAAACACCACCACGCCCGCCCATGCTCCTCAGATCAACGTCGCTCATTCACCAGCGTGTCGTCTTGCTTACCCGCAACATCATCTAACTCATCTAACTCATCTGTCCTTACTATTCCTGTTCGGTTTCATATTGCGCTTGGAGCATCGGCTTACTTTCTTTGTCCCCCACAACGAGCTGCCTTCCGAAATTAACACCAAGCGCTTCCTACCCACTTCCGACACTCTCAGACAGTACCTCAAGCAGACCGGCGGAATCACCACGCCTGTTTCTACGCTCCGAAGGTCTTTGCGTCGCGGCGTAGTCGCCCCTTAGTCCAGCGTGGACTACGATCCACCCACCCCAATGGTCGAGCGCCGAACATCCATCCTATCCTTCAGACGGAAGACATCACACGACGGCACGGACAACGGTGAATCACAGCCAACACCACCAGAGCCTGTACGCAACTCGCAGTCGTCCGCTACACCCACAGAGGAGGACGAGATTGTGGCGGTGATACAGGGTATCAGCCTGGGCGGCGATGCCAGTGAAGACAAATCCGCAGTATTGGGGACGAGTGAAAAGCCGCGTTCGGCCAGAGGCCTGTTTCGGCGCGTGTCAACGTCAATGAAGTCCAGCTTACATGGTCCCAAGGCCAGAAGGCTCAACAGTGTCTCTGAGGGCTCCTCAATACGTCAATACGACACGCGCGACCCCCGTCCAAAACCAGAGCCTGCAGAATCAGAGAAACTATTCGGGCTTCCAGCGGACGTCATGGACGACATTAGCGCTACTCGCCAAGCATCTGCTCATAACAATCGACCGCGGCCGGCATCACAAACAAGCACAAAAGCCCCAAAAAAGCGGAAGTGGTGGGAACTGAAAGCCGCAAGGAGAGAATACAGGCGGCGTGCGGCTGCCACCACTGGCTTCGGCAACAGGGGGAATTCGCTCGATTCAACCCGGAAGCTCCGCCTTTGCCGCATTTTGTGGACCCGCTGAAATCATCTTACGATCCTGCTAGAGGCGCGGCAGCCAGAGCCTCAGCCGCTGAGCACAACGCCAACATGCTCCACAGGAAGGACACCAAGACGTCCATGAAGCGCCCGATGATCACGGACTCGGAGAGCGCGATCTGCCTAGACTCGACTTACGACACCGAGGACTCGGTGAAGAAGCTTGAGAAGCCCAAGTTAAAACAAGACCCTGTTCGGAAGTTCCCCTGGGAGATTGTAGCACAGATCTTCAGCAACTTCGACCGCACACTGTTGGTGCGGGCCGAACGAGTCAGCAAGGCATGGAATTATGTGGCCACCAACGGCCAGATATGGCGTGCTGTCTTTAATGCTCACTATCAGCCAAAGGTACCCATGACGCCTCCTTCTTTCACCATGGGCGGCGTCGGCCTTGGGGAGGCGAGGGCGTACCAGGATTGGAAGAAGATGTACCAAATCCGCCGGGCCATCGAGCGCCGCTGGTTGGCCGGGAGCCCCGTCGCCATTTATCTCAACGGCCACACAGACAGCGTCTACTGCTGCCAATTTGACGAAGACAAGATCATCACCGGCTCCAGGGATCGCACCATTCGTGTTTGGGACTTGCACACCTACCAGTGCCTCAAAGTCATCGGCGGCCCCGGTGCCAGGCCGCTTCCAAACACTCCGACGCCGCTTGAAACCCACCCCTCGAACAAGCACGTCCAGCCACGCGGAAACCGGGCCTCTGTCAACGGCACCAAGTACGGCGAGTCGATCTACCACATCCCCGCCTACTACCACACCCAATCCATCCTCTGCCTGCAGTTCGACAAGGAGATCGTCGTCACGGGATCCAGCGACACCACCTGCATTGTCTGGGACATCAAGACATGGGAGCCCATCCACCGGCTGGAGAAGCACAAAGCAGGCGTCCTAGACGTCTGTTTCGACGCCAAATACATCATCTCTTGCTCCAAGGACTCGACCATCTGCGTCTGGTCCCGCGAAACCGGCGACCTCATCAAAGTCCTCGAAGGCCACAAAGGCCCCGTCAATGCTGTCCAGCTGCGTGGTGACAAGCTCGTGTCCGCCTCCGGCGACGGCCGCGCCCGCATCTGGTGCATGAAGGAGTTGAAGTCGGTGATGGAGCTGCTCTCCCATGATCGGGGTCTCGCCGCCGTCGAGTTCAGCGACGACGCTAAATACGTCCTCGCAGGCGGCAACGACATGGTCGTGTACAAGTTCGATGTCGCATCCGGCGAGGTCGTGAACACGTACAGGGGGCACACTGGCCTCGTGCGCTCACTCTTCCTCGACGTGCACAATAACCGCGTCCTGTCCGGCTCGTACGATCAGAGTATTCGCGTGTCCAAGTTCCGCGAGGGCCACAGCGTCGCGCACTACGAGAATTGGACGACCAGCTGGATCCTTAGCGCCAAGGCCGATTACAGACGTATTGTGGCGACCAGCCAGGACGGAAGGTGCTTGGTCATGGACTTTGGGTTCGGCATCGAGAATGTCGATATCCTGGGCGCGAACTGGAGCCGCTTGGTCGAGGAGAAAAGGATCGACCATCCGTATGGGCTGGGTGAGGCGGAGGAGGGCTACGAGGCAGAGACCGCCTGAAGGCTCCTGAGGAGCGTGCAATAGCTGGCTTGGCTGACGCGCTGTGCAGGGGATGCGCATCCGGCGGCTGGGCTTGAGGTTTAGGGCTGCCTTCGACCGGATCCACCTTGGAAGGAGCTGAGCCGAGCCACGATCGTCTGGTCCTTTCGGGCTGGTTGTAGTCGACGCCTTCAAGTACCCTTTATGGGTACTTGAGAGTCGTGTCCGGCGCAGTTGTAGGACGAGTCGTTGGCTGCTGGTTAGCGCTACTGGGAAGGAGTCACGGGTGGGCTACTGCTGCACAGCTCCGTGCTTGGGAGGCATTGAGGAAGGGTGTAGACGAAGTACGGCGTCTGAGGACCTGAAGATGTAGAGGTTGGTGAATGGCGTACAGATGTTCGTCGGGACCATTCTTTCGACGTTGTTGCGTTCAAGCGTTGGTGTTTATTGTTCTTGCCTCGTCAGTTGTTAGACTGTCTACTTTCGCTATCGATTTTCGTATTCCGCATTGGCGGCTGAACCTTTCGCTTTCCAGTCGTGCACCGGGTGTGTCATGTATCAAAGTGCTGGCGCTGAAGTGGTCGATGCAGAGCGATAGATGCACTAGGATAAACACTAGTAAGTTGTGGGTATTGGATTTGTTTGTTTTTTCGCGGATAGAGTGGGTTGATGCGAGTCATGTGTCACAATAGTAGGGATTGCGGTATCTAGCATGTATAGTCAACATGTAGCTGTTTGAATAGACTTACTCCATAGTAGGGGGAAGATAGCTTCATATGTTTTCAGTGGAAAAACGAGTCGTCCACTGATTTTATGATTTTTATTATGCCTTTCAGTGCAGCATGCCTTACAAGACCAGCTCGACTTGGACGGAATCGGCGGTTTCCCATTACAGCTGCCTCTACCTAGCTAGAGTATACAAGGTGACCCAGTCCCCTTCTGCCCAAGAGCTTCCGGTATGCTTCCCCACAATGTGGATATCAAGGAGGTGATACTGCAGCCAGACACGTCTGTGCAATTTACATGTAGGTTGCTTGTTCTCAGAGCTGATATCTGCGGTGAAGCATTGTTGAGAACTATTCAAATCATCAGCGACTTGCTGTAACCTTGTGTTCTTGACGCGCAGCAGAGGCTGATGTTGAGGAAGGGTGTGCCATCGGGGAAATTGTTGCCGATGAGATCGTCATTCATGCTGGAGCTCTGGAGAACTTCCAAATCGGCATACAATCAGCTCTGCGAAAGCTTGTAGGAAGCGTGCATCCACATCTTCAGCTCTTCAATGACAGCCGCCATATAGCAGCAATGAAACCATTCTCTCCACGAGCTTGCATCTCCCCGCCGTCAATCCGTCATAGCATCCGCGCGCACCGAAGATCATACGCTGTACAAGCGCCAGGAGCACCCACCCTCGAGGTTTTCAGTCGATCTCAGAAATGGCTGCAGAAAGAGCGGGCAGCATCCAATGCAGAAGCAAGTCGGCAGGCCGACTACCTGAAAGATGAAGTAGCTTCAAGATTGTGTGAGCGGCTACTGGTACGTTCCCCAGCCCTCTCAGCTACAGTCTATACTGTTCAGCAACAACTTCGACACACAAGCGCCAACTAAGCCGCCAGCCCAGGACATAAACCGACACTTCCCCAAAGTGCTCGACCTAGGCGCCAACGCGTGCAACATCGCAGCCGCCCTCACACGCCCGAACCCCGACCCGGACCCCTCCAAGCCCGTCTCCGCCCCCTCGCCAACCGCATCGGCGAGCTCACCTGCGCCGAGTCCTCCCGCACCCTCCTCCACCGCGACACCTCCCTCCCCTTCAACAGCTCGATCCCCATCACCCGCGACGTCCTCTCCACGGAAGAGCAGCTCCCCTACCCCCAACACCTTCGACGCAGTCCTCAGCAGCCTCTCGCTGCACTGGATCAACGACCTGCCCAGCGTGCTTTCCCAAATCAACAGCATCCTGAAGCCCGACGCGCCTTTCCTGGGCGTCATGCTCGGCGGGGACTCCCTCTACGAGTTACGAACCTCGCTGCAACTCGCCGAGCTCTCCCTCCGCGGCGGCGTCAGCACCCGGACCTCTCCTCGCCGACGTCCGCGACGTCGGCGGCCTACTGCAGAGCGCAGGGTTCAAACTCCTAACCGTCGACGTCGACGACATCATCGTGGAGTACCCCTCCAGCTTTGCGCTGATGGCGGACTTGCAGGCGATGGGGGAGAGCAATGCCGTGTTGAGCAGGGAACAGGGGCCGATAAGAAGGGATGTGTTGGTGGCTGCGGAGGCGATATATAGGGAGTTGCATGCCGAGGGGAGACAGGAGCTGCCGGCAACGTTTAGGCTGATTTATATGATTGGGTGGAAGGAGGGGCCGAATCAGAGTCAGCCGCTGCCGAGGGGGAGTGGGATGGTTAGTATCAAGGAGATTTTGGAGGGTGGGGGCGGTGGTGGAGGAGGTGGTGGAGGGAAGAAGTGAGAGATCCAGTAGTTGTGGCGGGGAATTGTCTCCGGGAGCCTGTGACTCCAAACGCAAGAAGAAATCAACCGACTTAGACTTCAACACCGGCATTAGCTATAGCGCTCGTCGCTTCCTGCAACGTCGTTCCCCTACGCTACGAGGCTTTCGCAGTGTATTAAGCTCTGTAGAAATGGAGAATGGTTCCCGCCAGCTATGAGGGGTATAAAGGCCGTATGCCGGCATCTAAACATATCTAAACCAAGCAGTTATACCTATTTCCACATGGAAATTCATGCTTATGCGAGTGTCCAGCTGACTGCTTCATCGACCCGACTCGAAGAACCCGCCATCACTATCTTCTTCCTCCTTTGCAATCTCCTCTTCCAACCGCCTCATCGCAGCTCTCCTCTCCCGCCGATTCTTCGCTTCGACGCCCCGAATTTTCGTTTTCTTGCGAACGTCCAGTTTAGGTTCTTTCCTCCTCTTGGCCTTGATCTCTGTATCTACGCCATCTTCCTTTCCCTCATCGTCCAGGCCCTGGTCCCTTCCCTGCACTCTCTCCGCCTTCCCTGCGCTCCGCTCCGCTGCCCTCTTTAACGGCCGTGCTTTCGGTTTCGCACCGTCTGGCCTGGTTTCTGTTCCCTGCAGAGGCAGATCATTCTTGAGTGCATCCAGCGCCGCCGGCCCTTCCTGCATCGCCTTCTCCACCAGGGCTCGCATAGCCGGATCTCCTTTGGGCCCCTGATTTGTTTTCGCTTCCGCCCTCGCATCACTTTGGCCGTCAGCAGCGCGGTCCACACCGTCCTCATCTCCAGCCTCCTCGGCTTCGCCCATTCTCCTCTTCGTTTTCCGGTTCGGCGCCTTCGGCCATAGTGACACGTACGGCTCGGCGAGGGGGTAGTACAGCGTGTAGTTGAGGTCGACCTCGGCGTCTCGAACTGCTCTTTCAAGGGTTTGGCGGTCTTGGTGCGGTCTTTCCACCTCATCACCATGCCCATCCGCCTTCTCCGCATTCGCAAGCGCCTTCCTCGCCGCCTTCAGCCTCTTCGTCGCTTTCTGTCTCTCTGCGCCCCACTCCAAGTTAGCCCACCATCTCAATCCCTAGCCCCCCACCTTACTCTCCCTCTCCCCTCCATTCGACCACTTCAAAACTCACTCACCGAAAAACCGCACCATATGATACATCCCAATCATCTCCCTCCTCCTGACCGCCGCCTCCTCGGCTCTGAGATCCCACTCACAAGCCTGGAGCTCTCGCTCCTTCGCGATGCGCACGTCGGCAGGGAGGTCCTCGAGCCGGGAAAGCTGGCGCGTGAGATCCCGAACGCGGCGCTTGAGGGGTGCGATGGCGTGTTTTTTCTTGCGGCTGGCGGTGGAGGGGAAGGGGTTGGGCTTTTGTGTTTCGAGGGCTTTCCTGGCGGTGCGGAGGAGATGGAGGAGGAGGCGAAGTGGCTGGCAGGGAGGAGCCTTTGCGGGATGGGTGGATGGTGTTGGCGGAGGGGAAGGGAGGTCGGCGTCGCGCTTACGTTTGGACGCCATTGTGGGTGGTGTGCGCTCGGTGTATGGAGGTTTATGCGGTGGATGTGCGGAGCTCGAGTCTGAAAACCTTCGGCGATGCCCAGGGCGGTGGCAGAAAAGTTGCGGCATTCAATCACTCCCGAACAGCTTCCATCACGGAGCTTTGAGCTGCCAACGGAGACATTCGCGTTGTATCTACTAATCTTCATGTTCGCGCGCTCTTCCGACAGCGCTCCCATATGCATACGATGCAGACTCCGCCTTCAGCTCCGACTTGCGCGCCAGTCCCATCACCGTCCATTCCTCAGTGTACAGCAGGCATCTCAATTCTCCTCGAGCAGCAGCCATCGACTCCGAATCGTCAGAGAGGTACACAAGCCTCGAGCCGAAAAAGGGTCCTCAGCAAAGCGCAATGCTACGGTACAGAAATACAGCTATCCGCTCGGTCGTATTCGCGGCAAGAAAAACGCACCACTGAGGGAGGGTACCGTACCGTTACCGATCAACTCCCTTGGCGAACCGAGTAAAGTCATCATCCTCAAAGATGCCGGGATCAAGCCGTTACCCAAGCCTAGCGGGGGACATGTGAAGCAAAAGCAAGTGGGGGACACGTCCGTTCGTGATAAGCCAGACGGGGCAAGCAAAGGCATAAAGCCGAGTGAAGCGGAGATCTTGAGGGCAATCGCTGAGGAAAACAACGTCTTGGGCCCAGAAGAAGTGAACAGGCAGATAGAGGGGCTGAAACCAGGGCAGGGAGGCAGCCGGGGCGGACGCGTCGTATTGCCCAAAGACGAGTTCGACACCAGGGCGAGCATTCTGCATGATGGCTTCACGACTGCGCAGCTGCTGGGTTATCTTGATCGCGGAATGGAGACACCGTTCGACCGCATGTTCCAGGAGCTTGCTGAGACAGAGCAGGATGAGAAGGGGGCAGTCCACCGCGTCTCGAGGTCATCCTGGACACCTGGCATCAGGCCTGTCCCACAGGGCTCATCGAATGCCGCTCAAAGGCCACACTTGCCAAAGAAGATGGGTGTAGTCGACAAGATACTCCGTGTCAACTGGAAAATCGACGTACTCGAGGAGATCGAGTCGCCTGGTGAACTCGAGATCAGTGGAGTTCAGCGATGGCAGCTGCGACTGCTGGTAGCTGGTGGTACGTACTCTCCTCCGATTGTCAGTGCTCTGGCTCATAAGTTGCTTCCCAGAACCTTCAAAACTCGATCAGATCCGAAACCACCGCAGGGTAACGATCTCGGTGAACCAGTCCTCTCGGATCATCAAGATCATGGCGCCTAAAGACAGCGCCGAGTACGCTGTCGAAGATATCGAGGCCGCGCTGCAAGCTTGTCACAGTTTGACAGTTGATTTCGCACCTTTCAAGCCGCTGTCCAACTCCGTAAACAAGGGGCCACAGCAATTATTCACTGACGAAGACCTCGCATTGGCATCCGACCTGAGTGGCGCGTTCCTGCGAAGGTCAGATACAGGCGGTCCTCGTGTTTTTGTCAGCGGCCTAGATGCAGCCCAAGCCGAGGACGGACGGCGGGTCCTTCTTTCAATGCTCGACCTGCCAACCAGGAACGAGGGTAAGATCCTTACCACCAGCGCGACAAAGAAGCCCGGCATACTATCTCCCCACGGCCGCAAGAGGGCGCTGGCGTACCGTGATCAACGGAAGAGCCTTGCAAGATGGTCGTTCCCTGTCCCTCGAAGCTCCGTACAAGAGTCGACGGAAGTTCCTAAAGACGCCAGCTCATCACGCCCTGGTCAGGTCCGGAAAGAGGTTGCCAAGTGGCTCCAGCAGCCCAGCCCATCACAATCTGTGTGGGCCGATGTCACACCTCCTGCCGTCGTTCCAATTCCGGCCTCCACCTCGATCTCGACAGCATCGACCACCACGTCGGAACCCTCGACGCCAGAAACCTTAACACCGGACGCCCCAATAGCCGAAGCGCCATTACAAGTGGCCTCAACACTCGAGACCACGATGCCCAAGACGCCGACGCCCGCGACCACGCCCGAGACCTCGACACCCGAAGCCTCGGAATTCAACCCTTCAAGAAGCCCCTACAACTGGTCTCCTATCCCCCACATCTCAACCACCGCAACCCTCGGCCACATCCTCCACCGCCTCCCTCCTCCGCATCTACCCGAATCCTCGCGCCCACGCCCCTCTCAACCCTCCTCTCCGGCCCCCGCACCCACACCTTCAGTCCGCACACCCCTCCCTCCCCTCCTCCTCGCCTCCCTCAGCGCCAGCCCCACCGCCACCACCCCTATCAATACCGGCGCGCGGCTCTCATTCCGCTTTGTCGCCAACCCGTGGTCCAGCACCACTACTAACGCCGCCACTGCGCCAGTGGGGTTGAAAGCCCTGACCGCAATCCCAGAGCTCCACATCACCTTTGCGATCCCGGCTGGCGCGGCGCAGGACCGCGCGCGCCTCGAGAGCGTGGCGTTGGTGCTCGGGGAGACGTACAGAGACGTCGCGATGCCGGACCGCGCCGTCGATGTCAGGTTCGCGCGGCACGAGGTGTTGTTCGCGGCGGGCGCAGAGAGGGAAGACGGGCCGTTTGGCGGGCTGGTGCGGGAGATTGGGGTCGTGGTGCGCGGGCAGGGAAGGCTGAGGGCGTCGAGTAGCGTGAGGGTTGAGGTGCCGAGGTGGACGGTGACGGGCGCGGGCGCGGGCGAGGAGGGCAGGAGTGGGAGTGGGAAGAGTGAGAAGGGTAAGGGGAGGGAGGAGCGGGTGAGGGAGTGGATGGGGAGGGAGGTCGTGGCGGTGGAATATTTGTGGCAGGGGGTGGAGTGGAGGGAGAGTGTGGAGATGCGGGTTGAGGGGCAGAGGCTGAGGTATGTGGCTGTGGAGGGGGAAGCTGGGGGGAGACGGGGTGAAATTAGGTTAGGGCTTGGGGAGGATGCGAAGGAGGAGGGTGCGGTGAGGGAGTTTGTGGGTGCGGCGTTTAGGCTTGCGGAGAGGGCTGGTGGAAGTATATCAGATGACTTGGGGAAGGCAGGAGGAGAAGGCGATGAAGGGAGCTCGGAATGATCGCTGGGAGGCAGGAATCTCTTCCTAGCGCACAGAAGTGCCAACTCCAGCTGTGGATGCCAGATATGAAGGATTTCTCGCAGTTTTTGGGTCTTAAAACGCGAGATCAGTGTTCGAGTATTAGCATTGGGAGGCGCTTGAGCTTGGGCATTTCTCGGGAGCACGGGGTGTAACTGTACAACATTAAGAAGGCTGTAGAATGTACAACAAATCATGTCCGCATTGTTTCTGTACGTAGTAGAATCTCGTCTTTTGTTCTAACCCACAGCCCTCCCCTGCAACCTCAGTTGGATTGTTATGCTGTTAGGATGAAGAGAAAAACAAGGTGAATGCCACCTAACATTAACAGCACGCCTAGAAGCCGCACGCAGAACAGCCAGTCCAGGCTGTGAGAGAACTAGGTAGTTCCGTATCGATTTTTCGCTTGGTAGCTCAATGCCGTCTTCGAATTACAGTGCTGGCAAGCCGCTGAAAGCTACAAAGGTGCCGTGTGAACGGATTGGACGCTCTCCCCATCTTCCGCTTTATCGCCACTGCTCTGAGATTACTCATGATCTTAAAAGTCTTTATCCGCTGATAGGAAGAGGGCGCTAGTGTGGAGAGCAAACAGTTGGATACTTTTTTAGAGTCTTCAACCAGGGAACAGAGAACCCAGAAATTCAAGAGATTCGCAGAAGGAATCGGTCGGAGCTTTTGGATAACGCTGATACTCAAGTAGCGGATTCAAGAATCAGAGTCTCCAGATCATGCGTACACGTCTAGCAAAGAAGCTTCATTTAAGCAGAGTTCCATGCTTAATTCTTACACTCCAGCCTGCAAAATTGCTGTTTAACGAATTGCTGTACGCACCGAGGACGTCCAGCCCGTTGATGAAAGTGTAGATTGTACGGTCCGCTCAATGTCATGCTCACACAGTTGAAATACATGCCAAGACATACGATGCATTGAGTCAGGATAGGTACTGGCGGAACCTCACAGTCATAGAAATCCGACTCACTAAAGCAGCTAGATGTTGGGCTCATGACTGCTTCAAGCAATAGTGAAAAAATGAAACTCAGTACTGACATCATCCTCGGGACAAGACTTCCGCTTCTGCCCTCGAGAATGCCGCACAGTGGCAAGAGGACAGATTTTGATGCTTCAGAATAGTACATCTATTGGCCCAGACGGGCATAGCGCGGTGAAGCTGCAGAGTCATATGCAGACCAGTGGTCGAGAGCCAGTTCCAGCCAGTCGTTTTGGCCGGTAGTCTTGCTGCTGTGGAGCAAAAAACTGGGCGCTTGAGGCAAAGTGATGAATGACCGTTGGGCGGTGCGAAAAAGCTTTCACCAGCAGCCCGTGGTTTGGCGCCTTACCTAATCCAAACAGCCGAGTTGTCCCACCATATAATCCCCACCGTCACCTTGACAATCCTCTTTTCTCTTCTTCGTCTGTCACACCTCGAATCGTTCTGCATTCGTACCTGAGTAAGAGACGCGCGCGCTCGACACTTGAACCAGCAGCATCTCTAACAGCATCTAGCAATTTCAATTCACTTCACTTCAACTTCCACACAAGTTTCAAGCTCGCAACAACCGACGCCATGGGGTAAGTGACTCGAATTTTTCAGCTTCATCACAGCATCGCGCTCCGCCATCACAACTCCTCGCACACAAGCAACACTTCAGAGTATCGTCTAACAGTCTTCGGCAGTAAGGAGAAGACTCATATCAATGTCGTCGTCATCGGCCACGTCGACTCTGGCAAGTCGACCACCACCGGACGTAAGCCTTCCTTTCGCGCTCGCTCAGCCTTCACAATCTCACGCGGTGTACAGACTTGATCTACAAGTGCGGTGGTATCGACAAGCGTACTATTGAGAAGTTCGAGAAGGTAAGGACTGCAGCCTCTTTCTTCGCTCTCTTTGCCGCTTCAAATTTTTTCGCATTTTCGCCTTATCGCGACGAGGGGCATGGTGGGGCTGTGTGTCCCGCACTATTCCGCTTTCGGTAGGCGGAGTGACATGACGCATGTACTCAACCACCAAACCATCGTCGCTTTATTCATCACTCTTAGCAGTCGTGTCATCCTTCGGTTCTGTCTTTTGTGTCTTCTGCTATGCCGTCGTTGCAACATTGTCTAAGACCTTTCGCAGGAAGCCGCCGAGTTGGGCAAGGGCTCCTTCAAGTACGCCTGGGTGCTCGACAAGCTGAAGGCCGAGCGTGAGCGTGGTATCACCATCGATATCGCTCTCTGGAAGTTCGAAACCCCGAAGTACTATGTCACCGTCATCGACGCCCCGGGCCACCGTGATTTCATCAAGAACATGATCACTGGTACCTCCCAGGCCGACTGCGCCATTCTCATCATCGCCGCCGGCACTGGTGAGTTCGAGGCTGGTATCTCCAAGGATGGCCAGACGCGTGAGCACGCCCTGCTTGCCTACACCCTCGGTGTCAAGCAGCTCATCGTCGCCATCAACAAGATGGATACCACCAAGTGGTCTGAGGATCGCTACAACGAGATCATCAAGGAGACCTCCAACTTCATCAAGAAGGTTGGCTACAACCCGAAGACCGTTCCTTTCGTCCCGATCTCTGGCTTCAACGGCGACAACATGATCGACGTTTCCTCCAACTGCCCGTGGTACAAGGGCTGGGAGAAGGAGACCAAGACCAAGGTCACCGGCAAGACCCTGCTCGAGGCCATTGATGCTATCGACCCGCCTGCCCGTCCTACCGACAAGCCCCTCCGTCTGCCCCTCCAGGACGTGTACAAGATCGGCGGTATTGGCACGGTCCCTGTCGGCCGTGTCGAGACCGGTATCATCAAGGCCGGCATGGTCGTCACCTTCGCCCCCGCTGGTGTCACCACTGAGGTCAAGTCCGTCGAGATGCACCACGAGCAGCTTGCCGAGGGTCTCCCGGGTGACAATGTCGGCTTCAACGTCAAGAACGTCTCCGTCAAGGAGATCCGCCGTGGCAACGTCGCCGGTGACTCCAAGAACGACCCGCCAAAGGGTGCCGAGTCCTTCAACGCCCAGGTCATCGTCCTCAACCACCCCGGTCAGGTCGGCGCTGGTTACGCCCCGGTCTTGGACTGCCACACCGCCCACATCGCCTGCAAGTTCTCCGAGCTCCTCGAGAAGATTGACCGCCGTACCGGCAAGTCCATTGAGAACAACCCCAAGTTCATCAAGTCCGGTGACGCCGCCATCGTCAAGATGGTTCCGTCCAAGCCGATGTGTGTTGTAAGTAATTGCCTGTATTCCCCACTCGGGTGATCCGCTGCTAACAAACATTTCAGGAGGCCTTTACCGCTTACCCCCGCTCGGGCGTTTCGCCGTCCGCGACATGCGCCAGACCGTTGCTGTAAGTTTATGTCAAACCCTACAGTTCAGAACCATGTTGACAGCTTCGTAGGTGGGCGTAATCAAGTCCGTTGAGAAGATCGATAAGGGCGCCGGGAAGGTTACTAAGGTATGCGGCTAATCCCCAATTGGGCTATCTATCTGTTCCTTTACTAATTTCTATTTTTTCTATTTTTTAGGCCGCACAAAAGGCGTCCAAGAAGTAGAGGACGGTTCCCTTGGGGAAGATGGAATGGAGGTGGATGCTGGGTGGATTCTGGCTGGATTTTCTCTGATTGCTTGCATTAATGGCTGGCGTGAAGGCTGGTCTTCGCTAGATTTCACTTGATGAATCGATGAGAACCAATGATATCCACCACTACATGTTGCTCGAACTGCGTGATGTGGTACACTCCAATACCTAACTTTGCCTTCTCCCATGGACGCTGTCTTATGACTGACTGTGATCTGTTGTTGCTGGCTGATTGGACCTGCTGAAAGTCTTCCGCTGCTCTGCGCTGTTCATCCTCGTACTCAGCACTGTCTAGGGATTCAGTCTATCCGGAACAGCCGCCACGGACTTACAGCAAGCATCCGGCTGTCAAATTCGCACGTGTCTTTGCAGAACATTTTTGAGCTAAATTACTCGTAAGACGGTTTATAAATCAAGGATATCTCGAATGCTTAACGCAACGTCGCTTTGCACAGCAGAGTCCAATGTCTCTTCACATCATGTCCTGGCTGGGCTTTCGGAGGATGGAAGCTTGTAGATTCATCAATCAATCAGTCATTAAATCAAGCCACGTATCCTCATTCCAAAACTCCGCCCGGTCTCTCGTCCACAGACATCATCTCCACGCATCCATATCGTAGCCTCCGATTGACGTTCCATACCGCATCTCGTAGAGCACGACCGCGCGCCCGAGCGTGAGTCGCGGTTGTGGTGGTGTAAAAGAAGCGAATACAATCCCTGTGTACCCTGGAGTGACCGAGCATGCGGCTGGATTCCTCTGACAATGGTTCATGCACCGAGGATACCTCAGATGATCGATGAGTGGCGGTTTTAAGCTGCTGCACAGATTCAAGCCCAGCTCAGTAGCTAATCGAGCCCATTGTGTACGTGTCCTTCTCGCAGTCTTGTACCTATGAACTGATTTCCGCTTACCTGATGAGGACTTCCTGCTTGAAATTGCTAACTAAGGAGTACTTCACCAACACGGCGCTGATTCTGCTGCATTGCAGATGCCTCGTCTGCCGCTTTATAGATATTCTATGCTTGATTGAACTTTTCCCAAGTCCAAACGCATGGTCCGCTGATACACTATGCTAGATACCATGTCCGCGGTACCGACGTGGTTGAGCCGGAGCTGTAGACTTGCTGCGGCGACAATCTTATTGTCGATTCCATACAAGACGGCAGCTGAGAAATTGGAGCTGGTTACCGTCACAAGGTTCGCGCGTCAACGATACCAAAGATAGTCAATGCACGGGAGTTCTACACAGCTAGATCACTCGAAGTCATGTATCATGTAGACTCGACCTCCGTTCACACTTGCAAGAAGTCGAATAGGAGCTGGTAATGTCGCGATTTTATATTTAAGTGGTGAAGAAGCACGGATAGTGACCCAGTCACTTCATGCGCCAAGCTCCCGAGAGAAAGAGCCGCGCTGTTCAACAATTCATGAGGTCCACAATATTAGGATCATTGGAGCGGTGGACAGCTAAAAAGTATTCTCAGACATCTAGCGCTGTTGTACCGGCGCCCTGAAAAGTGACACCTGAACTGTGTGAGTAACATTGCGCTGTCTTGCACCTACGTTCAGAGGTGTGTTGTAAGACACCATCTTCCTTTCTCGCGGCGAAACTCTCTGGCCGAGTGTCTATTATAGATCACCTCGTGCGCTCGATACCTATTCGGTTGGGCATGGAGATGAGACTGAGCTAGCGTTGCACTCGGCTGGGAACCCGCCAAAAGGGCTGGAGGCGGAACCGGAATACAGGTGATGGTGATGACCTTCGGAAAGCGGAACCAGCAGACACAGATAGGATCCCAGGTCGTTCGAAACAATCCATGGCAGCCGCATAAGCTCTTCTACGGTAGGCGGCTCAGGGCGGTCCAGCAAGCGTCTGGTCTTTTCAGGGTGCCCTTAGCGATCTCGGCGGCCCAGGTGCTGGCAGGCTGCGTCTGCAGAATGTCCTAGATTCTCTGCGGACAGATCTCATGCGTAATGGCGGAGATGATGGTGGTGATGCGCTCGACATATAGACCTGACATGATGACTGCAGAGAAGATTTAAATGGTGATAAAGGTTGACTGACTAGACGACTAGACACAAAGGAGGAGTACTGAGATACTGCTATCAAACGAGGCTACCCCCTTAAGCTGCGCAACTCTTCAGCTTATATCCCCAATCCTCTCTTCCCTCCACGCTTCCCAAACATCTCAGTTCTCTGCCGTCCATTCGCCTCCGAGCTGCCACACCCGCTTCAAAGTCAGTATTCTTAGCAAATTCTCAGCAAAATTCATAAGCGTCAGACCATCTCATCAGGCTTCAAAGCGAGCTCCGGGTCCCTCAGTTGATGCCAAGCTCCACACAAACACCGATGAAGCCACTCGGTACGACTGTGAGCTTCAACGGGTTCGTAAGGCCCATATCGGCCTTCGGTAGCCGGCCTTCAACTCGTGCGGCCAAGCTGCAGATTCTCACTCAGATGGTGATGTATCCGACAGCCCGGTCAATTGGAAGTTCCCTGTGGCTCACAATGCCTGGCTCATGCAGCAGCAGGAAACTTGCAGAGCCGCAGAGTCGTCCATAGACCTGCTGAGAGGATTGACTTAATCGGGCAACTTCTATAAGCTAAGGCTTGACAGTGTTGTCAATGGATAGGTCGTGATTCGGTCAATATTTGTACTGGAATGGATCGGTACTGGATCTTCAATAGCGGCGGTACTGCGGTTAGCCGTCTGGAGGATATCCGGAGCTGCCGAACTATGGTATCCAAGCTCTTGGCAGGTGTCTTTATGGTGCCGGTGCATTATCGCGGCGGTGATTGGTCAACGGAAGTCGCGGTTTTTTGATGCAGCAGCTGAGGCTCAACACCATGCTAAGATCTGGGGTTTCCTAGCTATATGCAGTTTGGGCTACTGCGTCAAGTCCTTCTGGGATGGCTTAGCAAGTTAACGAAATACCGGCGGTACTGGCCCGTTTTTTCCCAATGCGGCATAAATATATACTGTAACTACTTATTGACAACCCTGAGGCTTGATTCCAACTTCCGAGTGAATCGGACGCCTTCCAGAGCGCTCTACAGTTTTGCGGCTCTTCACACCAAGGCATCAGGCGTCGGACCGATCCGAGTAAGTGAAGGCGTTGATTACTCGCCGCTCCGCATACCAAGTGCCTTCGGTCTCCGTTTATACGTGCGGACAGGAACAGAATATCATCTTCAGTGGTCGTTGAATGATACGGAAGTGAGTAGGACATAGATACAGGCAAAGAGAAAACAAAGGTGAACCGGGTAGCCGGAGTGACATAATCAGATCTAGGGGATTTCAGGCTTGCGAGCGCGAACCCATGATAAACACTTCTAACGAGACGCTTCATGAAGCCTCAGCGGCACGGTCAACGGCGCAGTTGTAACACTGTATTGGTGGAAAGGTTCCGTTTTGGTGTCCAGATTCTCGATGCGATCGAACCGCTGCAGCATACGGACAATCACATACCCCGCTTCCGTCAACGCGAATTGCTGACCGAGACAAATTCGTGGGCCCCCGTTGAAAGGCAAGAACTCCCAGCCGGACTTCCTCTTCGTCCACCGCTCTGGCTTGAATTCGAGGGCATCCTCGCCCCAAATGTCCGTCCGTCGGTGCATTATATGCACGCTATAGTTCACCTCTGTTCCTTTCGGGACGTAAACAGGCGACATGCCATCAGGGCCGCCGCCACGCGGAATCGTCGTGTCTTTCGTAGCACGACGGCTGTTGATCGGGACTGACGGGAACAGGCGCAGGACTTCCGACATGACCTGCTGTAGATAGCTACAGCCTTTCAAGGTCGCAAAGGAGATGTTACGTGGGCTGTCGTACGATCCGAAAGTGTCGAGGATAATTGAGCGTAGTTTGTCGAAGGTTTCTGGATGACGAGCGAGGAGCCAAAAGGTCCAGCCCAATAACCCGGCCGTGGTGTCCCGGCCAGCGAGGAGAATGTTCAACAGCTGGCTCCGTAGCTCGATAGGATCTCTGGTGGCTTTGGCCAGCTCTTGTGAGAAGATGTATCTTCCCTTCTTCTCTCCCTTCTCTAGAGTACTTTCAGACGATTCCGCATTGAGGGCAAGTTTGACGTAGTGGTCGGCAAACTTGTGCACAACCTTGCAGTTGTCATGGAAAGATATGGGAGAATAGAGCCAATACAGCTCAAAAGCCTTCCTCGGATACCTAGCGCATGGGTGGCTTCATCGAAAGAGCGAGCAAGAGAACTCCAGTCAAGGTCGGCGTCAGCTGCAGAGTTTTTTCTCCCCGCCGCTTCGTTAGGCAGTGCAGCGACTTGTGAGTCTACGCTCTGGCCGAAGAGGAATTCGGTCGCGGAATCGATCGTGAGACGGAATAGCAGAGGACTTAGATTGACTTCCGGCGTCCAACCCGCTGAGTCGACTAC
The DNA here is from genome assembly GCA_030247845.1 of Coniosporium tulheliwenetii. NCBI lineage: Eukaryota > Fungi > Ascomycota > Dothideomycetes > Coniosporium > Coniosporium tulheliwenetii. Next base: position 667,020 of record JAPDRP010000023.1, on the reverse strand, counting down.
GAGGTGCTTAAACATGTTTTGAACGTGCGTTTCCTCGAGTTCGAGGTCTCCGACTTGATCTCGAGAAAACTGGGGGCGGAGCAATCCGCGAGAGTGTTCCCTGCCGAGCCGTTGTCAGTAGAGGTAAGTTGACTTAACGGTGGCTGCTCCTGCATCCGGTACATCCACAAATCGACTACACGGATATTGCCAATGGAACAAACGCACACTTACCAAGCCTTGCCATCACTCGTAAAGATACCGTTCCCAAGAAGCGGAAAGAAGTTACCTCGTCTCATAGGACCAATCTCGAAATCGGGAAATTGCGTAGCGAGGAGTGCCTGGATGTTCTTTGGATCGACCGTCAAATAAGTAACACTTCCAAAGATGGACTGCTGCCAGGTGTTGACACCTCCCATGTCGGCGTAGATTGCCTCCAACTCGTTCGGGACTTGATTTCTGCGGTCGGCTTTAGTCAAGCGCCATATGAAATCGATTCCTCCTGGCATGCTAGAAGGTCTGACTGGTGCTGGTTTGCAGCCGAGTTCCTCCGCGCGACGTGCACGGTATCTCGAGCTCAGGAAGGATCTGACAAAGGAATACAGTATGTAGAAGACAAGCAACAGAGATGCTGCACGAACATAGCTGTTCATGACGTATTTGAGTAGATGAACAAGGTCTTTACAGGAACGAAGGGAAAGCTGCCTGTGATCTCGGCTGTGATGAGCTTCGTCGCAAAAGATTAGAGATCAGGGTACTTATTATTCGATTGCGCAGCTTGTAAGAAGAGGCTTAGATCATTGTTAAGCACGACGTCTGAATTGTAACCTAGATTATGCTATGGGACAACAATTTCCCCGGATTCTTGGGAGTAGGGCATGAAGGGGAGTGGTACCTCGGCAGTCAGATACGAGGCTGACCACAGACGGCTACGAAGGAGCCGGTATTTACCGAAGAAGCGTTATCCGCTTGCTAGCACTTCGTTACTGTTAACAACCACCACCAATTACTCGTTTAATAGACACCCGAAGTCTAACGTGTTAGCAAATGCTTCTAGGAACTGGATTCAGCTATATAGATTGTTCACATACTTTATGCTTATGCCCTGAAACCGGACGCCGCTAAGCGGATGCTTCCTCAGTAAATACCGGCTCCTTCGTAACGAACCGAATTATACTTAGCTCGCACAATATAATGGACACGCTCGAGGAAAGGGGAAGGTGATTTACTGCTGAAAGTGCCATAAGCTTACATCAGACTCGCCGGATGAGCGCACTCCCGGCCGGAGGACGGTTCAACAGCCTGGAGGTATGACTCAGCTATACTCGGGACATCGATCTTGCCGCCGGAAAGTCAGTGAGCCACTAGACCGCTTAGGGCGGTCGAGCTGCTTGTGAGGGACGTCTGCAGAGGGCACAGCAGAGAGTGAGAAGAGACTATGCCGTAGCAAACTCGATTTTACAAGATCCTGAAGACCTCAGTTGCCATCGATTTGACCTTCGCGCTGTAAGGCTTCAACAGCCTCGCCAAACATGATGCCATGAACGAAGCATTCGCCGATGAGCCGGTAGCCACCCGCGACCGGGCGTAGGACACATGGTGTCCTCCCACCAAACAGAACGACAATCACATCGTCTTGCTCCATGGTCGCGGGTCCCACTCCGATCAGTCCGTGATCTATGATTGAAAGACGCCGACACTGACCTGTACTACACCACTCGCGTCTTAAGCGAAAACAATCGGCTTCGGAGCCAGCGATGTGAAAGAGATTGGCGGTTGAATTTGCGGCTCTACTGATAGTATCACGATCCTCGCTTGGAAAGCTTTCTGAGAGCTGGTCCCTGTAAACCTGGGTTGCTAAAGAGAAGCCACCTCATCTAGCCTCGCGAAGTACTGTCGCTTGCAAAATGTAGGCCCGTCTAGAGCGAGCATCAACACTCTTTCTCTTTTACAACTTGATCAGGCTTTCGTACAACGCGCAACGCTTCTATTGTGAGGGTGTAGGTGGTGAACACCGGTCGAGATTGGTTGTTCGTGAGGCTCGGATACAGGTAACAATCACAAAGGTAAACACCACACGTAGTTGCTGGGAGCGTAAAAGGACGATAATCAGTATTGGTAAGAACGGTTGATTTCTGTCTAAGGTTCCATGTCGGAGCTGCTATTGTACAAGTGTGTTAAGTTGTTGGTTCCGTAAAGCACTTTTGATAAAGGGAAGAAAAACCAGAAAGCCAAGCCCAGCCAGATCACGTGCTACACAAACCTCCCACCATCTATCCCACCACACTATCTTTATAGAATCTTTATAAGATCTTTTTAGAAAGTGTGCTTAATACTTCTAAGAGCTTTTATATATATATTTAATCGTTGCGCGGTTAAAAAGCCTTATTACTATAAAGATCTACTATACTAAAGTACTTACTAAAGATTAAGCAGTATAGTGTAAAGATTACTATTTTATAGACTTTTAGTCTTATTAAAAGTCTACTAGATGTGCCCGTTTTATTCTAAAACGGTTTTAGTATATAAAGATATATATTTTACAGTAAGATAGTGGTAGGTATACAGCAGGTATAGATATTCTGCAAGGAAAAGAAAGATTAAAGAATGCAGTATAGGTTGGAATTAAATTATAAACTAATTACATATTATATATTCTTAAAAAGTACTTTCTAAGCTAGACTCGAACTGCAGACCTTACGTATAGTAGCATAAATAATGCAATTCCTTTATAAATTATAGCTATACCACATATACATAAGCCTCTACACTTTTACCATCCAACCAACCACCCTTAATCGCATCCTCCCGCATCCGCCTGCAACTCCTCTACATCGACTAAGTAAGTATAGCAAGCATTATTATCCCGAAGCAGTCTAGCATTAGCAGCACCGCTGCTAGCGCAACTAGCGGCGGCGGTAGTAATAATAATAACCTAAACCGCCCTCCTCGTAAGACCCTATATAGGTATAAAGTAGAAGCTTCTATTCTTCTAGTTAAGAGCAGTAGGTAGCCGCATTATAAGATCTATAAGATAGTAGCTAATATTTATAATAGAGGCGAACCTAGTTACATATATAAAGACCGCCCTTATAAACCATCCTAGCACTAATATAGATGAATAGACAATCGATAACCTACCGTATATTTAAGGTGTAAACCTTACCTTCCGCGCTAGTCGTAATAATATCGCCGACATTAATTAGTCTATATTCTATACTCCCGCTAAAGCGTAGCTTCGCATGCCTGTCACTCCTAGTAGCGAATATAATTATTACTAACACGGCCTTAGTCCTTTTACCGAATATCGCACCCTTAGCAATATATTTAGTAGTGTCTACTATAACTACGCCTAAAATGGTTACTACCATAATCCTAGTAACATCTATAATAATTATAACATCAGTAAGTATATATCGCCGCGGCTATCTTTATATAGTGCTAACTTTAATATAGCTATAGATCCTACTAGCGGATGTAAGTCCTATAGTAAGCTTATAACTACCGATACATCTTCTTACGGCTAACTATTAGAAACTCTTATAGTCTCCCTACCGCTTACATGCTAACATGCTAGTATGCTAAATACTAGCTTTATATTTCTATCTAAGTCTCACACTCTCTATACTATAGATATTAATACTAGCGACTCTACACAGCTCGCCTACTATAATACTACCCTCTAAGAGATAATTAATACGAATAATAAGCACGCAGCCGAATAGTAGATATACTATAAGGGTTGCACTTATATAATACCGCGTTCGTAGAGCAACGATTAGATTAATATCTTATAATTCTATTAGGTTACCACTATATTCTATAACATTAAAGAAAAGGATGACAATAATAATAATAATACGATAGATACTTCGGATAATAATAATAATAATCGTAAGACTAGTGGCCGCGGCTAGTTATACGTGCCGCTACTTTAAATAGCCGTACAGTCCTCTATGATAATATAAAGTAGGCGAGATTGCTTTCTTATGGTCTTTAACTCTTATAGTAATAGGTATAATACTATATTACACTTAGTATATAATACGAGTATGGCGTTTATAGGCACGTAGATAGCATGCTACCTTATAGCTTCTAATAGTATTAATTAAGGCTATTCCTGCTTTTATATCTAAACTCTATACTAGTGATATTTACAATACTATATAACGCTCACATCCACGCTTTCTATCTATACTAAACCGCTATAGGTATATTACTAACAGCCTATAATTAATAGGCTCGATTATAATATCCTATAAAGTAAAGCATATACTCTATACACCGCTATCCTTCTACACTAGCCTCCGCATCCTCCTATATCTAGAGCATCTTATTATATACTATATTCTTTAAGCGGCCGCTGCGGGTGATATCCGTGTCGGATAGTATTATATAGATACTATTAGGACGGGTGATATAGCTAAGCGTAATATATAACTAGCTATAGCTAAATACCTCTAGACTAAGTAATAGACCGACGCTAGATAGACTCTAGCCCTACGCTTTATTAATAGTTATCGCGAAGGTAAGTCTAACGGAAAACTAGTGCCGCGTGAACTTAAGCCCTTAATCGGACCTAGGCGTATTTAAAGATGTATATAGTAGCTGTATAATCGCGCTATACTTCCGCATCCCTAAGATTAAGTAGCATAGTAAGATGCGGGATGTAGAGAGAACCACTAACCGTATGCTATTATAAAGGCCGTTATCTAGATCGAGGTTGCGGAGCAGTATCACTAGGTAGCTAAGCTTAAGGCAGAGTATATACGGAGGTAGCTATAGGATATTAATAGAGTATAAGAACTCCTCGGAAAGGGCTGCAGCTCCTATACTATTCTTATAGTAGTTAGCCGAGTAGAATATTATCTCCACGCCTAGTATTATATTAAGCAGCAGCTAGTTAATGCTGTCCACTATATTATTCTTTAGCGTAAGGATCGCGGAGTCCTATAGCTAATCTATAGGTAATAGCTAGCGCCTAAGGCTAGGAAAGATAGTAGTAGTAAGCGCCTCTACGCTATTACTAATCACCTAGTCCCATATGTTCTAATAGACCCTTCTATCCGGATTAATGTGCTCGCTAATATAGAGCAGCTGCTCTATAAACACCGCGATCTCCTAGCGCTTACTAGAGGCGAGGTTTAGGTGCTATAGGCGTATATTCTATATAAGACGGAAAGTGTACACGCGGCGCTATAAGATAGAACGCTTAAGCATCGCGCTAACAATCTAGCCACAGGTCCTTTACTTAACTATAGGTAGGATCTAGCGGAAATCCCTATAGAAGTACACTATAGCGCCGCTAAAAGAGAGCTACTACCGATTATTATTCTTATCGCGGAGGTCCTATAGAGTCTATAAGACCACTTTCACTACGTAGTAGTAATATATCACCGCCTTATCCTAGAAGATTAGGCGCGTCTCCTATAGTAGGTCTATAAGATAGGATCGTCTAGGTATATTATAGATCGTATGCTTATTAATATCGATCGGGATCTTAAAGCGGGAATATGTGGTGGTGCTTCTAGTAAGTAGAATTATAGTAATACCGGATATTGCGACCGTAAGCGCCACCCTATTCTATAGCCGCTAGTAGGCTAGCATGGCGTTCTATAGGAAGGTTTTATTAGTACTACTAGGGCTATCGATAAAGAAGAGGCCGCCCTAATTAAACTCGACCGCCTAGTTAAACGTGTTAAATATAAGATACTACTTAGTATTTAAGCGCGGGAGGCTATTAGTAAGGCTAGTCTATATCTTCTCTATATTAAACGTGAGCTGCTCGCATAGAAGATGGTTATAGTGGTTTATAAGATCCTTAAGCTAGCTATACTAGGGTTATAGGAGGCTATAGCTCTTAAGTGTTTAATAGCAGCGGGCGAGGCTTAAGTAGAGTAAGTAGAGTGTAAGGTTCTCGGCCTACTTCTAAGTTGGCTTTAGGGCACTATGCATAGTTTATAGCTAGTGGTAGCAGTTGTCCATAAGATCGCTACGGAAGCGATCCTATAGCACTATAGAATCCATGGGCCCGTAGCTCGCTAGTATAGTCGCGAAGAGCTTATATAGCTACTACCCTAGCTAAAACCCCGTAGCCTTTACTAGTGTCTACGAGTACTCTCTATTATCCTATAGCAGCCCGTAAGCGAGATAGATGGCCTAAAAGATTAAATAGACCAGGCTCTTAAAGGTGGATATATCCTTAAAAGAATGCTAGCTAGCGATATTTACTAGTTATAGGCGTAGATAGTACACCTCGCCCTTTATAATAGTGTCACGGTTCTGGCAGGCAATGCACGGCTGCTTAGTCAGCTAGTGGGGTATAAACACCAACATCGCCTGTAAACATAGCCTTTCCTCTCTTTGTAGAACGTCTTCATACTGTAGCTAGCAAACTGGGCTCTTACGCCTTTAGCTTCTGCCACAAATAGAAAGCTATATAATATAGCTAATCGCGAAGTCTTTATAATAAGAAGCCCATCACTTACGACCTTTACTCTAGATGTAGTATATAGGAAAGTCTTAATAGCACCACTTGGTGCAACCCCTTACATTTACCATAAAGAACTTAGTAAGTATAGTCTTATAGGTTATATTATAGGCGAGGCGGACCTCGATATTCTAGTCGGTCTAAAAGTAAATAGGCTACTTATCCTTAAGATAGAGCGTAAGCTATAGCATTAGGACCGAGCGGCTATATATACGGAACTTATATATACGCTAAAGGGCCTCGTGCATGGTAATATATTAAGTATTAATATACTCCTAGATCTTATCTACCGTATAGGATGCTACGCTAGGCTGCTACTCCGCCTACTACTACTACTACGCTTATAGCGACATCGTAGCACGGTTAGAGCCTTTAAAAACGTATTTAAACGCGTACTTAATAGTATTATAGCCTATATAGGATTCTATATTAATATGCGCATTAAAGCGGATAGAGAGGTAGGGATTATAAGCTATAACATCACGGTTACTATACCTATAGTCTTATATACTCTTTTAAAAAGAACGCCCGTTATCTAAGCACTTATAAAGAGGCTAGCGATTATCACCGATCACGGTCTTAGCCTAGAACTAATATAGGAAGCTAAACCTACACCTACTATCGTGTATATAGCTCGCGGCTAGATACCGCTCCCTATAAAGGCTATATAGTATATTGCAGGTAACTATATCGTGGAGTAGAGGCTCTATTACTAGATTAGGAAGGTCCGTATAGATAGCTATATCGATATCCTTTACGGTATAGTAGCAGGATACAGGATCTAGAATTAGCAATATATAAGCATATAGGAGTCTATACTTTTAGAACTCGATTATCTAGTAGATAATTACCACGTGGCTAAGTATACCATCCTTTAGAATCTCGCGCTATAGCTATTTTAGCTTTAGGTAGAAGATGCGGTTTACTAGGTTTAGGCGGTCTATAGTAGTCTAACTGGCTATAAGCTCGTGCTAGATCTCCTACTACTATAGGTTATAGGTAAAAGTGATAAAGAAATTAAGGGAGCTAAAGTAGCATGTAAGAACTATAGTATTAAGGTAGAGGTTATGCATCTACCACAGAGAGCTAGTATATAATATAGGAAGGATAATATTGCGGCCGATATTCTAGCTAGTAACCCGGTCGTTCTTATATAATGCGTTAAGTATACCGCCGTACTACGCTATGCGTAGGATCTTCTAGTTATACTTACACTATTATAAGCGGAACTAGCAATTAAAGCGTATGTATCCACTACCACCTTATAGAATAGCCTCCTAGCAAGTAGCTAAGCTAGTAGCGGACGGTGTAGCTATAGGTAATATTTCCACCACTACTACTATAAGACCTGTATGGAACCATTATAGCCGCACCGCGTATCTACACTATTATTACTCTCCTTCTCCTTCTTCTCCTCACTATTTAAAGCGGGACCTTTCTCCCCTATAACCTCCGTAATTATTTCTATATCTTCTATAGCTAGATTTACCTCACCTGTACCTTCCTATAGTATCTACAGCCTATCTATAGCGGGTAGTTATACCGCCAGCCTAGCTCGCTATTCGGATAAAGTAGTAGGTACTATATAGATAGGTACTCCGCATGCTACTCGCTAATAAACTATAGCACGCTATTAGTTCTATTCTCTAGTATAATCTAATGCATCCTGCCGTTTATTTCCGTAGAGGCGGGTATAAGAGCTGTAATCTCGCTTACGATCGGGCGGTTATACCTACGTAAATTAGTCGCGGCGGCTTTTACAATACTAATAGAGATAGTGATACTATAATTATTATAGAGCCTCTCCGTATTAGTGCGAAACACCTATATAAATAGGTTTATAGCGTGTAGCATGCGCTAGATAACGCGTAGGATTCCTATATTTAGATTCTAGTATGCCTAGCCGCGCCGCTATAGCTGCTTCTCCTCGCCATCGAAGATATATAGCTATATAAAGCTAGGAGCCCGATTTGTAGGAGCCTATAGCATGCTAATATAATAGTAGAGCTAGCTATACGCGCGGAACGTATAGGCGCTATATAGCCACTATATAAGCCTCTCATCGATATCCATCTCTAGAAAGTAGAAGGTGAAGAAGTTATTATAATAGCGGACATGCTTATAAAACTTCTATAAAGGAGGTGTACGTTGTATCCGCTAGTTCGCACCCTTTGTTTCTATAAGTAACCGTTGTAGCTCCCGCGGGTATTACTCTTATAGGTATATATACCGTGCTATCCATATAGTAGCTAAACTACGGGTTCTTCTTTATCGAATTCACCCTTCTCTCCTCGATCTAATATAGCATCCTATAGTAATAGCAAGCATAGAACGCATGCTATAGCGTAAAGCAGTAATCGACGCCCTACTATAAGGATTCTTAGCTATATTTGCATGTGTGTCACGGTTTAGCTGCATAAAGGTTCGGAGCCCGGAGCTTAGATTGTTCCGAGGGTGCGGTGGTGGATTAGAATGTTATTCCTTAGCGTTTAGTGGATGGTTGCTCCGGGATCACATGATGCTACACTAGGGTTATCTACTTGCTCTAGTCGTAATCCTTTCGATCCTTATGCCTCGTCTTATAAGATAGACTAGTTATTAATCTTTATTAGTTTAGTATTAAGTCTTAACCCCTCGTGATATTATAAGGCACCTTCTCACTTTGCATATATTATGCAATCTGTCCCGAACCCTAGAATATCCGACTAGGATCCTACCCATATTAATATAACCTAATTAACCGGCGAAGCGATACCTAGCGATAATATTAAGGCGCCTAGCTAATTAGGTAATACTATAGAGTTCTAGGCCGACGTCTAATCTAACCTTATAGGATAGTACTAGTTTATATGCGCCTAGCGGGAATGGGCGAACGGCTAGAGCTATAAGGCTAATAGTTAGAAAGCCTATGTAACTATAGCTAATAAGATATAGTTCCGCTTAAACGATCGCATTTAAGAGCTTTAAGCGTAACTAGACTAGATAATGCGAAATTCTCTAATAAAAAACTCTTCCGCTAAGTCCGAAAAGCTCCCTAATCCCGAATCGTTTAATAGTAATTATAAAGAGCTTTAATTGTTTATTGCTGCCCTTTATCTAAAACTGCTTGCTAATAACGATCGCTTTCTAATAGAATAGAATAAGTTATTCTACGTAGTTAGCCGCCTCGCTAGTAAACCCCGCGAATAGATTCTCCCTTTCGTTACTAAGCGCGGCGTTAATTTCCTAAATCTCGAAGGTCTAATCTAGTACCTCTAACTCACCTTTAGTAACCCTAATCTAAAGGGTACCGCCTAGCGTACGATTAACGACCTACGCTAAAAGAACTATAAGTTTAGCATCTTTACTACTAAGTTCCTTAGATTCATCGAAGACACGGGGTATAATAAGAAAGTAAAAAAATCTACGCTTTTTAATAGTATCTCCACCGAACTTCGTGCCGTTCTCGTTAATCACGACTTCTAGGACTTAACTTTCGCTTAGATATACGCCCTATACTAGAAGCTTAATAACCGTATATAAGTAAGCACTAGTATTTCTAACTAGTCTAGGCGCCTCTTCTCTAGATTCCCCTTCCTAAATGCAGGCACCTAGTGAGGCCACCAGTAGCCTATTCCGTACATCCTTACCATCCAGCCTATCTTCTCGCCAGTACCAAGCCCCTTATCTGCCTCTCCTTATATTAGCGATCCGATAGACCTATCCGCCGCCTATATAGAGTCCCGAGGCCTATTAATCCCGTAAGAGCATTAACGCCGCTTCGATAAGAGCCTTTACATCTATTATATAGGTGCGGACTACCACGTTCGCAACTATCCAATTCGTGGAAAGCGCTAAAACCTCCAGGCCACCTTTCTTACTAGCTTCTAGCCCTTAACCCCGACTACTCCGTAAGAACACTAGTTAGAAAACTCCCTATCCCTATAGTAAGTCGCCGGTAGGGACCGCTATCTAGTAAGGTTAAGCTTTCCTTTTCTACTTTCACTTAGTCCTGTTAATAAGCGTTTAAAGACGATAAATATCTAGTAGTCGATTATACCTTAGCTGCTAGCTCTTAGAAATTCAACTCCCTTACTCTTATTAACACGAGCGCTTTAAGCCTAGCTTTTATCGACTAAGCTTTCGCGTACTCTTATAGGTTTACCCTTAAACCTCTTAAATATCCTATCCTCCTCGAAGTTATAGACAGCCGACTAGCAGCGTCTAACGATATCACCTATATTATCACCTTTTGGCTCTTAGTAGACTTATTATCCGAATAGGCCTAGTAATTTCTTATTACCTAGCTCGGTCATTTCCTTATTATCCTTAGCTTCCTCTAGCTTCTGTCCACCCGGGCTACCTTAGATGCCCACTCTTAGTCCCTAGTAATCCCTTCGCCTAACTCTAAATCTTATGTATACATCGATCATACTATAGTACCCTAGAAACATTCTAGCCTAGTATTACCTCTAGCCTAAGCTCCTAGTAGTCTTCCTCTCGAAATTAGTATAATCGGTTCTACCTCTTTCTTATAGCTTATAAAGAAGAAGGGACACATAATTTTTGCTATTTCTATAAGGGACATCGAAAAGGCTTTAGCACCTAAAAACACTATAGACCCCGCCACTATTTTGCCTAGGAATACCACGAATACCTAGATATATTTTCGAAATAGCTATTTAATATACTTCTACCGCACTATTCTTACGACTATAAAATCACGCTCTAGCCTAGTACTTAACCGCCCGTAGGGCTGTTATACGGTATATTCTACGAAGAACTCGAGATCCTTAAGAAATACTTAGAAGATAATCTATAGAAGGGATTTATTCGAGCTAGCTCTTCCCTAGCCGCCTCTTCTATCCTCTTTATTCGAAAACTGGGAGGAGGACTTCGATTTTACGTCGACTACTATAGTCTAAATGCTATTACTATAAAGAATAAATACCTATTACCGCTTATTAAGGAAACGCTTAACCGTCTCGCTATTATAAAATACTTTACTAAGTTAGATATCATTGCAGCATTTAATAAACTCCGGGTTACTAAGGGAGATAAGTGGTTAACCGCCTTTTATACATACTACGGCCTCTACGAGTATATAGTTATACCTTTTAGTCTCTTAAACGCCTCTTCATTCTTCTAGTACTATATTAACGATGTCTTTCGCGAGTATCTTAATATCTTTTATACTATATACATCGACGATATTCTTATCTATAGCGAATCTCTTAAGGAGTATAAGAATTACATGTATAAGGTTCTCTAACAACTACGAGAAGCTAGATTATAGATCGATATTAAGAAATACAAATTCCACGCTACTAAGGTTAAATATCTAGGCCTAGTCATTTCGACTAATAGTATTAAGATAGATCCTATTAAGGTCGCCGCAGTCCGCGACTAGCTATAGCTATAGAATATTAAAAATATTTAAAGCTTCCTTAGGTTTACTAACTTCTACTAGCGTTTTATTTAGGGTTACTTAAAGATTATAGTCCCTCTTACTAGCCTTATAAAGAAAGACCGCTAATTTCTTTAGACTCTAGACTACCAGCTCGCCTTCTAGGAACTTAAGAAAGCCTTCTTCTTAGCGCCGATCCTCTAACACTTCGACTAGGATAAGAAAACTATAGTCGAGACTAACGCCTCTAACTATATTACTACTAGCATCCTCTAGCAACCCGATTCTAAGGGTAGATTACGTCCTATCGCCTTCTTCTCCACTAAAATAAGCCCTGCTAAGTGTAACTACGAGATCTATAATAAGGAACTTCTTATAATCATCCGGGCATTTAAAAAATAGAGGCCGGAACTAGAAGGCATATTAGAATTAATCGATGTTATCTTAGACTATAAGAATTTAGAGTACTTTATATCCACTAAGTCCCTAAATTACTGTTAAGCCCGCTAGAGCAAGTTTCTATCCTAATTTAATTTCGAGATTACCTACTAGAAAGGAACACTTAATATCTAAGCTAACGCACTTACTTATCAATTAGGAGATCTCCCTAGGAAAGGGGGGATAATCTAAGGAGGAAGTAGATGCAAGTGGTACTAAAGCCTTATAATATTAATATTTCGAGCCCTAAATCTACCTAGATCGTCAACTTCATCCTACTAGCCCCCACTAAAGTTACCCAACCACTAGCAAATAAGCGACTCCCTTTAGAAGAACCTAATAAAATCCCGCCTAAGCCCTTAGACGTAGCGCTTACTATAGCCTATACTTCTAATAATTAAGCCTAAGAGGTTCTAAATAGCCTACGCTAAGGTGACCGCACTCTCCTAGGATTCTCTTTATCTAAGTGCTCCGTGAATAACGAGAAGATCTAATACTAAAATAGAATCTTCGTGCCGGAATCTAATAATATATATATAAGGGTTATCCGAGAAGCTTATAACCGAGTAATAGTAGGATACCTAGGAAAAGTAAAGACCTTCGACCTAGTGGCTTAATACTATTAGTGGCCCGGTATAGTTAGCGACATTAAGCGTTTTATATAAAATTACTAGATCTACTCTCGTATAAAAGTCTCCCGTAACCGCTACTAAGGATTCCTTAAGCCTCTTCTAGTACTAGAGCGCCGTTAGGCTTATATCTCGCTCGACTTTATTATGGGCCTACTAGCTAGCACTAACACTAATAGTAAGGCTTATAAGAATATTCTAGTAGTAGTAGACCGGCTATCTAAGATAAAGCACTTTATACTATGCGACTCTATAATAAAGGAAGAGATAGTATAATTATTCTACTAGTATATCTAGAAGTACTATAGCCTACCTAGCATAATTATCTCGGATCGTGGAGCGCAATTTATAATCTATTTCTAGAATAAACTATACTTATAGCTTAGCGTTAAGCTCTCACTCTCTATAGCTTACCACCTCGAGACCGATAGATAAACTAAGAATATAAATACCTTTCTAGAATAGTACCTCCGCGTCTATATAGTATATCTATAAGACGACTAGGTCTCCTGGCTTTCTAGTGTCAAATTCGCCTATAATAACTACTTTTCTAAGTTAACTCGACTATCCCTCTTCCTAGCTAACTATAGATAGCACCTATATATAGGACTCGAACCGCGAGAACTATTAGAGCATCTAGAGGACTCTTAAGCGGGTAGGAACTATATCTAGGCCGGAGTCTTTATAGAAAAAATAAATACTATTAATAAAGAGCTCTAATAATAGATGCATCTCGCCTAAGCTACCTATAAAGACTTTACTAACAGATATTACCAGCCCGCGCTAGCTTACTAAGTGGGAGACGAAGTCTTCCTAGACACTCGAAACCTATAAACGAGTCGTCCAAACTAAAAGCTTACTAATAAGTACTAAGGTTTCTTCTAGATTATGTAGGTTATAAGCCTATATACCTACTAACTTATAGTCTCTAATAGCTAGTGTACACGAAGTCTTCTATACCTTGCTACTCCGCCTATCTGCGACCGACCTACTACCGGGCTAGGCTCTTCTAGCCCCTTTTCCTTATTCCAGCATTAAAGGCACCGAAGTATAGGATATCGACGCTATTCTAGACTCCTAAACTAGGCGTAGTTAAATCCAACTTCTAGTTAAGTGGGAAGGAAGTGATAAAGATATCTAGTAATCTCTTAACGACCTACATATAGCTCCCGATACCGTTAATAGTTTCTACTAGCGGTATCCGTAGAAACCCGGCGCCGCCTAGTGGCGCCAACTTATAGAGTAAGAAGACTCCGACTTGGATAGCCTATATAAGGAAGATACTAATGAGGCCGTATAGGAACCCGGCCTTTAAGGAGAGCTACTGTTATAGTTTAGCTATATAAAGATTTAGAGCCCGGAGCTTAGATTGTTCCGGGGTGCGGTAGTAGATTAGGATGTTATTCCTTAGCGTTTAGTGGATGGTTGCTTCAGGGTCACGTGATGCCACACTAGGGTTGTCTACTTGCTCTAGTTGCAATTCTTTCGATCCTCGTGCCTCGTCTTGTAAGATAGACTAGTTATTAATCTTTATCAGTTCAGTATCAAATCTTAACCCTCGTGATAATATGGCTTATAGACAGCTCCTCGATAGTTCTATATATAGTAAAAGCCTATCTCTAGAACCGGCTCGGGCGTTACATGCACCTATAGGTTAGAAGATAATATACACCGCCGTATAGGAGTCATCTTAGTATCTTCCGTAGCTAATTGGCTTACATCTCTTTGCTACGAGCGTGGTGTATAAGGGGATAGATAGGGAGGGGTAGCGTGGTTACTAGAATCTACGGATAGTAAAGAAAAAAGAATAGGGCGTGTGTAAGGAGTAGAAGATATAGGAGAAGAAGCATGCCTAGTGCAATGCCTATAAGATATAATAGCGGGAGGCTAGAAGGGCTAGGAGGGTGCGTGGAAAAGAAGAGGTTCTATAGGACGGCTATAGAAGAGTATAACTAGGATTAAGACTATATGGGAGATAGTAGGCGGTGTGAATTAATTACGGGCATGCGCGGGAGATAGGATAGAGGAAGAAGAAAGCTGGATTATAGGAAGCTATAGTGGAGGAGGATAGAAAATCTATATATAGCTTACTCTTATCTACTATAAGTTAGTGCGAACGTTAAAAGATCATAAGAGAATAAGAGAATCGATATTTAAGGATAAATCCTTTATAATAAAGACGTCGTTCTAGCCCTACTATTACGGTTAGATAGCCTACACGCGTGATTATCTCTATTATAGCTAATCCTACAGCTCTTACTAGTGCTAGCAATGCTATAATAGACGAGCCTACTTATTTCTATTCTATTTTATTCGCCTAGATATAGTGTGCGGTAGTGGGTAAGAAGAATAATAATAGGGATAGAAGGTCTATAGTGGTATAATCTTAACCCCTATAGCTAGTGCGTGGCTAGTATAAAACCTAAGCCTTAGATAAAACTTTAAATTGCTAAGGCTTTTATAATATAGGTCGCACGGGGCTATAAAGTGGATGCATTAAAAGCGTAAGGCTAAACTTAGAAATTTATACACCACTTTTTATAATTTCGACCTATAGCATTTATTATAGCAATTTGCATGTTTTTCCCATATAAATTTTGAAGGGAGTTGTAGTTTTCGCCAAGTCCCGCACGGAGTGCAGATAGGGCTGAATCAAGTTTTATTGAATAATTTGATGCAGTTAATATATAATCTTTAATAGCTTAGAGTGGCTATTATAAGAACTAAAACAAGATTAAAATAATTTATCAGCAAATCTCTTAGCTACTTAGCTGAAACTAATTTTTTCTAAGCACTCGGAATGCTTGCAAAGGCTTAAAAAAATTCTATTTACAAACGATTATATAATAGCTTAGTAAGTAGCTTAGTAAGTAAGCTTTTTAGTGTTTCTAAACTCGCTTGATTTTAATCCTCTAGTAAATTCTGTTTAAATATCTATGAATTTTAAAACTAATTAACAAATAATAATTCTTATAAAAAGTTTACTCCGGTAAAAACTAGTCTATCTATATAATAGTACTAGTTTAGACTAGTTTAGAACCTTCTGATTTTTAAAGAGCTACTTAGTAAGCGGCTTAGTAAGCGCTTTTAGCACTTAGAGCGCATAAGGCGCTTGCGAACGGGTCTTCTTTCTCGAGCGCTCGTGGAAATTATCCTGTCTAGGAGGCGCTCGTGAGCGGGTACACCCGCTTGGCACTTCTAAGCGCTCGGAACGTCTCTGAGATAGAAAAAAGATTTGCTGATGTATATTCCCTCATAGTAGTTCTAGAGGGGCTGGATGACTGCTAATGCTGCCGCTAAGCGAATCTCAGTTATTTCAGAAACGACTATAGTATCTTGACGGCTATCGCAAAGACGCACGCGATACGTTCACTTTCGGATTAGCCGTACCGTAGTCAGTGTAGCGGACGAGATGCAACCGGGTAGGCATCTTGGATACAATACCTATGCGCTGAATACACAGTGGATAGTATGATTCAAATGGTGGTGAAGGTGGAGGCGCACTCGAGGCCAATAATAGTGCCGCCACGACTTGCCATTACTGGAAATACGCTTGCTTGGGGAACATCCTATCTATCTCCTCTCTTCTCTTTCCCTCCTATGCTGCACCTACAAAGACACTCATCACGGCTTCATGGCCCCTGCAGACGCAGGTCAGCAATCTCTCGAAGAAGAGATAACTGATCTCGAGCAACGTCTTCAACATGCGAGGTCCCGGCTGAAATGCCAGCTTTCACCACCAGATGCCAACCGCAATGGCCCATGCAACGCAGCTCCCCAATCCGGACCGGGTCCGTTAACACCAACACTTCATACGCTTCTTCTCCTGTGCGACTCTGCTCTACCACTGGGCTCCTTCGCCTTCAGCAGCGGTCTCGAGTCCTACCTCGCGCATCACCGACCCTCTCCGCCCTCCGCATCCCAAGTTCCTTCCGTACATAAGTTCCTAGATCTGTCGCTCTCCGCCCTCGCCAGCACCGCGCTGCCATATGTACTTACCAGCTACCGCGCACCTGAGCATGTCGAAGAGCTGGACAATGACTTCGACGCCAGCACGCCGTGCACGGTAGCTCGGCGGGCAAGCGTTGCGCAGGGAAGGGCGCTCCTAGCGGTGTGGGAGCGCAGCTTCCGTACGCACTATGCTTCGAGCTCTGCCACGTCTGCAAAAGAAATAGAGGCTCTGAGCAACTTTCAATCTCTCCTACGCACCCCCGCGAGCGCCACAGACTTGCCCGCAAACGCGCACCTAGCCCCGCTTTGGGGACTTCTGACTCGGATCCTGCAGCTGTCCCTGCACGAGTCGGCCTACCTGTTCATGTTCTCACACGCAAGGACAGTGGCAAGTGCGGCTGTGCGGGCGGGCGTGCTGGGGCCGTACCAGGCGCAGGCTGTGTTGGCGAACCGGGAATTGCAGGATAAAATCAGGGGCCTTGTAGAGGAGATGTGGGAGGAAAAGGTTGAGAATGCTGGGCAGACTGTTCCGGTCATGGACATCTGGGTGGGCAGGCATGAGATGCTGTACAGCAGAATCTTCAACTCATGATAGACGCATCGGTACCGGCGAACCAGCGTTGTTCGTTGACGATTGAACTTGAAAATAACACTATGGGGAATGACGAAATGCATTACATGATACTGGCACTGGTGTTAGCACGTGCACTCCACAGATGATATCTATAAAGGGTGCTACGAAGCTTTCTTTCCATTAGCCATTTCCATCTTCGCGATGTGATAGTCACTCGGTCTGACCCCGCCAGGAAAACATCCACAATGGTATCGAGTTATGTTTTGTCAGAATATAGTGGGACTCCTCTACCACTCCAATTCATGTATTCGTTTCTACGACCCTACCCATGTACACTGGCCAGTATCCTGCCAAGACCAACCAACCCGTATCTACATCCGTATACCACTTGCACCGCCCACACATCACCCACCACTTAGCTCAGCCTAGTAGACATAATACTGCTGACCCAACGGCACCTCCGGCGCCGGCTCCGCCGTACAAAGCTGTCCGTCCGCCTCAACGTCCTGTCATCCCAACGACAAACGCATTAGCAACAACTTTGCTTCCTTTTTCTTTTCCTACCGACCCGTCTAAACAGACGAAAGAGAAAGAAAAGGGAAAGGAGAGAAAAGAAGAACTCACATAACTCTCCGGATCGACGCTCATCTTGGGCATCGTAGCGTTGTATTTCATGTCCTTCTTCCCGATGTTGCGGCAGTTCTTGACCGCCTCGATGCGCTTACGGAGGTTGTACGAGGCGATGATGCCGGATTTGATGGACGCACGCGAGACGAAGGAGATGCTGGTGCTCGGGACGAGAGGCTGTGGAGATGAGGATCATTAACGGATGGAATGGCAAGTGATAAGGGTGCAGGAGAAGGGAGACGTACGGCAAACATAGGCCGCATTATGAAGGGTTCTACGTAGGGAGTGCTGGGGCGTGTTAGTATGGTATAGAGATAAATGGGTTGGAAGGCTGGAGCATACGATGCGTTTGGATCACCCTAGAAGCACAGTCAGTATTCTTCAACTTCATCGGCCTTAAACATAGAGAACTATCTTACCATCTGCGCATACGAAATCATCCCGCCCTTGATCACCAGATTCGGCTTCGTTCCAAATTCGGCTGGCATCCATAATACCAAGTCCGCCAGCTTGCCCACTTCCACACTGCCGACAATGTGGCTCATACCCTGTGCAATCGCCGGATTGATAGTATACTTACTAATGTATCTCTTGACACGGAAGTTGTCCGCGTCCGTGCCCTCATCTTCCTTAAGCGTACCCCGCTGCACTTTATTCTTGTGTGCGGTGTTCCAGGTGCGCACTATGACTTCGCCACAGCGACCCATGGCATGTGAGTCCGAAGACATCATGCTAATGGCGCCAAGGTCGTGGAGCACGTCCTCTGCGGCCATTGTTTTGCCGCGAATGCGGCTCTCGGCGAGAGCGACGTCGGTGGGGATGTTTCGCGACAGGTTATGGCAGATCATTAGCATATCGATGTGTTCATCTAAGGTGTTGCGAGTGTACGGCCGGGTCGAGTTTGTGCTACTCGGAAGGACGTTTGAGTGTTCAACAACAGAGATGATGTCCGGGGCGTGGCCTCCGCCAGCACCTTCGGCGTGGTAAGCATGGATTGTACGGTTGTTGAAAGCTTTGACAGTCTGCTCTACAAAACCGCATTCGTTTAGTGAATCGGAATGGAGGAGGCACTGAACGTCATACTCGTCACAGACGCTGTCGTCGAGAGTTAGCAACTACTCCCTCCATATAGGGAGTTCCTACCTCAGACATGTATCGATAGCTGCTGGAGTAGCGCCCCAGTCCTCGTGTATCTTCAATCCTGCGACGCCAGCTGCGCATTGCTCTTGCAGACCACGCTTTCCGCTGTCACTACCCTTGCCGGTGACACCAACGTTGACCGGTAGCCCGTCCCAAGCTTGCAGCATTCCCCGGATGAAATTGCTACCAGGACTACAAGTCGTAGCTTTGCTGCCCATGCTGCTGCTGTGAGTAAAGCATGTGATGGAAAGACTGGTCAGACCTCACCTTGGTCCAGTACCTCCACCGACCATCGTGGTAATGCCGGCCGAAATGGCTTCGTAAGCCTGCTGCGGGCAGGTGAAATGTACATGCGTGTCAATGCCTCCAGCGGTGACGATCTTTCCTTCGCCTGCAATCACGTCTGTGCAGGAGCCAACAATCATTTCACGGTCTACCCCTTCCATGACATCCGGGTTTCCCGCTTTACCGATACCAACAATAACACCATCTTTGATACCGATATCAGCCTTGAAGATACCGCTCCAATCAACAACAAGCACATTAATAATGACTGTATCCAGGGTTTCGGCGTCTGACCGTCCACTTGCCTGTCCCATGCCGTCCCTCAAGTTCCTGCCGTCTCCGAATGTGCATTCATCTCCGTAGTGCGTCAAGTTCTTCTCAACCTTGATCCATAGGTCTGTCGATCCAAGTCGAACCAGATCTCCGGTGGTTGGACCAAGCGCATCGCAATAGGCTTGTCTGCTCATAGAGAAAGGCTCTATAGGTGTGTCATCTTCCATTGAGTCCGGCGTATGAGCAAAGCCTTTTTCTTGAAGACGTTTGGTAATTTCTTCCACGCGAGACTGATCGACAGGCCCGGGGGCGATGTTGTTCCCGCCGCTGATGACTCGGTGTCCTCCAATCCGAACAAGTGCCACCGTTTTAGTGTCGCCTGGCTCAAATCGTACATACATGTTAGCGGCAACATCCAGTCGATACCCGTAAGCTATGATTCGGTCAAAGTCCAACTGTGGGTTGGCCTCGATGAAGTTATAGTGCGAGCCGACCTGTTCCCCACCATCATGAGTCTTTTTGTAGTCCCGCGAAACCGAACTATGGTATGCCTTACATTAACTGGCCTGTCACCCCTGTTGATCACCCTCAGCCTAACCCTTTTCCTTCCTTCGTTCATTATGATGCGACCTTCCCTCACGGGCACAACCGCTCCCGGCTGCTTCTTCATATCATATTCTCCTGCATCCGGCAACGGGAATAGGTCCTTTGACGGTATGGGTAGGAAACTTCCGTAGAGCGCCTTCTCAAGGTCCCCATCGTCGGAGCTAATCGCATCATACACGGTGACGAGGCCAGTGCCTGTTGGGAAGGTGCCTTCGATCTGGAGCAGGGTGAGCGAACTGACCACCGAGGGGTGGACATGTCTTCGGCCAAGGATGGTCCTGCCAATGGACTCGAGATCGGCCACGGTGTGATTGCCATCTCGGATTAACTGTCAGGCATCTTTAGCACCGTAGAGCAACGCATGACCAACACGCCAGCGCTATATGCATACTTCTTGTAGAACACTCGCAAGCAATGCCTTGGTGTGTAAGCATGAGCACTGCAGGAGGCGATCTGAACATACGGTCGCTTCGGCATGGTTGAGCTTCACGCCCCTCGCTAGACGACGTTGTGCAAGCACTCCCAGCTGCGAGATAACCAGCTTGTCTATCTACAACCCCATCAGCGACAAGAAAGTGGGGTGCAGGAGGATGGCGTAGAGCTCACTTCTCGTGGGACAAGATGCATGATGATCGGCTTGAATCAATTGAATGAAGGTCGTCAAGGGCTAATTACACTCAAACTTCAGGCTGCCGGCGAGAGCAACAAGATAGTTAAAAGGTGCAAGCAACGGTCTGATCACTTTGCGGGATTTGGCCAGACTTTTAAGGGCGGGAAGCCTTGCAGGTCATACTCTGTCTGATTGGTCATAGGGAACAGCTGCGGGGCTCGATCACATCAGGGGTAACTAGCATGACAACGGCTCTGCGTAACCGTTGGATCTGCATAACCGTTAGATCTGCATAACCGTTAGATCTGCATAACCGTTGGATCCGCGCCGCCAAGTCAAATTGGTGACGTGTTGCACCGCCGGGCGGGGCACCCCATGAAATGCAGCAGAATTACGTCCACACAAATGGTCCGTGTTGTCGTCTCTTTCGCGAGCAGTAGAAGATCCTGCAAGTAGGAGGAACGGCTCATCCAGAGCATCTTTTCCAGCAAAGCTACAAGTTGATAACTGCAGTGAATCGTAAAGCAACAAGAATCGTTGCGATGCTACCATCTTTCGATCAGACGAAAAGGAAGCGTGTTGATGTGTTTGTGGATGCCCTCGAATTGTAGCGGCGTGACGCGACATCGGCGATCTCGCTTGACCCGCCCATCCATCGCGTCTGCATCTTGAACTCCGGCGAGCAACATTACGCACCGAGAAGAAAGCACATTGCACAAGCTCAATCGCTGGCTCCAAGCACAACTGCAACCATTCGCGTTGCTCTACCGCATCCGATCTCCAGAACACGTAATATCAGGACAAGAATGGTCAACCCTTTCTACCCCTCCGTATCCCGGCCCGGCCATGGCACCATAACGCTCACTCTTCTTCACCACTCTACGCCCGTCCTTCAAACCCTCTCCTACCAGTATCCGCTCAAACTTATCGCGCCTTCCGCCATCGCGCTTCCCAGTACATCCTCCTCTGTCTCTGAAATCCCACCCTACCCTACCTTTGTACACTCAGTCTTCCTTCTGACCTACGGGGGAGGTCTTGTTGCTGGAGACACGGTGGAGCTGAACCTCAACTTGGACAGATCCACAAGACTTTTACTTCTTACGCAAGGCAGCACGAAGATCTTCAAGTCGCCTAGTCTCGACATTACAAGCGGACAACGCATGTACGCCTCTCTTGCTTCGGGGTCAGGCCTCTGTTACCTTCCGGACCCGGTACAGCCGTTCGCACGGAGCTGTTTCGAGCAGGTGCAGGTATACGAGCTGAAGGGAGCGGATGCAAGCATGTGTGTGCTGGACTGGGTCTGCGAAGGCCGGACAGCGAGAGGGGAGAAGTGGGATTGTTGGAGGTACAGAAGTAAGAATGAAGTCTACAGTACGCAGGAGAGGAGGGGGAGAAGGTTGCTCTTGAGGGACAATGTTATGTTGGATGAGAGTGGGAAGATGAAGATTGGATTGATGGGAAGGATGGATGGATTGGGAGTTTTTGGGACTCTGATTCTGCATGGCCCGCTATTCGAACACCTCGGGAAGTATTTCATGGATGAGTTTGACCGGTTGCCGAGGATAGGAGCTCGGAAGTGGGATGAGGGGTTTGAGGAAAAGGGTTTTGAGTCAGGAGAATCGAGCCGGAAGACGAGGCAGGAGCAGGAATCTAGGGATGGCTTACTGTGGACGGCGGCTACTGTTCGAAGCTTTGTGGTCGTGAAGTTCGGTGCTAGACAGGTAGAGGGTGCAAGGAGGTGGCTGAGCCATATGTTGAAGAGTGAGGGAAGCGTGGAGAAGGGGTTTGGTGAGAGGGCATTGTTTTGCTTAGGATAGAAGATGGATGTTTCTGCATAGCGTCATCATCCTTGGAACCGGAGGTCGAAGAACAGTATGAAGAGTCGGCTGCGATATCAATTTAAATTGCATAGAACTGGTTTGCAAGTTTCGGGTGCTAAGAAAGCGATATCTTCAACTCAATCCCCTAATATAAAGATTCAGAAGCATGGTAGGTAGTGTACCATCAACAAGCGTAATATGGCGTGTAGGAGACATACATAGGGTAGTGTTGATGGTTATGTCGAGGCGTTAGTAGCAAGGGTTATTTTGTAAGTCTGGGTTTTCGTCATCCGCGTGCCTCATTACCAAAATGATGATTTATGAAGTTTTCATTTGTAAAGCCTCGCCAACGACACCCCGCCGACAATGCCCCACTCTTCAACTGTGGTTGTGATCGCCACAGCCATGACAAGCAAGCAAGGGTGAGGCTGATCAGCTCATTGCCAATTCCTGCATGCGCAATGACGAAATCCCTTGATTGAACCTATTATGGCCCAACCTCATCTCATGAGCTTTCATGTTCAATCACACAGCGACACTTACCGGCTATACATCATCCTCAACCGTCTTAAGACTCTCAATCTTTCGAAATTTCATCAACTCCCAGCATAAACATCATAATGGCGCGCGGAGACTCCCACCTAGTCAAGGTCCACTACCGAGGCCAGGGCGACGACTTCATCATCTACGTCGAGAGCGCTCAGGCGGTACGAGACTGGAAGAATGACAAATCCATTCCGATGGCCCAGGTGGTAAACGGATACAAGGTCTTTTGCACGCACAAGTGAGACCTCGCTTCGCTCAGCCCACCACTTTCTGCCACCGGTGCAACGGCTAATGATGGACCACGTAACTAGGCAAGGCGCACAAGGTATTCTTGACGAAGCTTCGAATGCACAGCTAGATACAGAATTCGGCACGCACAAGATTGAGGACGTGATGGAGCAAATTATGAACAAAGGAGAAGTGCAGGAGACGAAGGTGGGGCGCATCATTGGTACCAGTTCACAAGGGAGCTTTGCTAACATGGCTGGGCTACAGGGATCGGGCAGGCAGGGGCAGACGAACATTTCGAACGGCCCGGCCGTTAGCAACATGAGCAGTATGGGCAACGTGCATAACTGAAATTGAAACATCCTAGTCGGACCATGACGGAATTTTGGACCGGAATGCGGCACTAAATATCCCAGGCTGTAAGATCTAGCAAGTATGGTTCTCATGTAGCAGCCATTTTAGGCTTGATGACTAAATGAGAAGAACTAACGATGCACTCAGAGGGAGAGGCCAGCTTCCTCGCCAGCAATGGTGCCCAGGGTGTCCAACCGTCCGACCCCGTCCACCAGCCTCGGACGGTCCGACGGAGTAAGGGGCCCCTCGTCGTTGCGGTGGGATGTAGTCTTAGTAGCGCTAAACCTATATGTGACTAGCGTTGAAGCTAGATGCGGACGCTAGACGTGAGGGCGTGGAGTCGGCGGCTTAGAGGGTGGGGCCCCTTAGATTTACCCAGTTGCGTCCTGACATTTTGCAAGCGACAGGGCGGTAAAGTCCACGGACCGGCCCGTCTCGCCATCCCCGCCTTGGTCCTGGTCGGCGGCCTCAACACCAAGAGCCCAAGCCTCTCTCCACCCTAATCAGCGACACAACGCCTCGCACGACGGATAAAGCAGCGTGTGGTGCGCCACGTCATACGATCGGTTGCAGGAGTTTCACGTCGCGTGTCGAGTTGTATGCAATCAGATCCGTACTATGTACCAAGTCTTTGCTATAGGACAGGATTCTGACAGAGATCCACAGGGCGTTTAGGATATCCTGAAAGCATCATAGCACATTTTACTAAACGGTATGACTGTGATGCTCAGTCTGACCATAATTGGTCGACCTGATCATCCCTCCTTGGCATCTCTTACGTAGATCGTTTGAAGGAAACCTTTGGTAGCGAGGTCGGAACACCTCATCCCTGCATGGTTGGTAGCACTTAACACGGAGGACGCAAACAGCATCCGTTCCAACATCAGATGTATTCTCGTGGTTGCGTTTCGTTTCATGTTCCCGATTGGCATTTATCATAACCGATCCTTTAGCTCCACTTGCCCATGTAGGGACTTTCAGCTCTTTTCCTGGCTATGCCACAGGACCGCAATAGCACACTCTCCGAGCTTGGTTCTGCTGTCGTTTTTGAGTCTCATTTGCCAATCGCTCGCCTATACCTCTGCAGCCTTTCCGATCTTACATCATTTTCCAACACTCTTTCCCTACTACACGTTCAAATCCAGGAGGTACTGCTACGCAACATCTCTTATTGTATCCACAAACAGACCAGCAATGGACTTTGATCATCATCATCAGCACCGTGTGGACGGACATAGGGCACCAGGTCTACGGCTACCTGCCTTTACAGCCAACGGGATGGGGCTGAGACGGATGTACGTGCCGTTCAGCTTTCAAATTCTCCGTTGCAGATCAATTCCCCAAGCGGTTCTACTTCACGTGCCGATAAACGTGGGCAGTCAGGGAAGTCTCTATAAACTCATCGCATATTGGCGAAGGCACATGCGCATTCAGCTCTTCACAACATGCTGTCATATCTCATTGGGCATAGGATGGGGAACTGAATGAGGTCATCTCACGATGTCCTGCAGCGGGACACGCGAATCAAGGGTCAACGATGTGCAGGAGACCATGCAAGTGGTAAAGTGCAGCACACACGGCGTTTACTCCGCTGAGCCGCAGGCGAGGCTGAATGCTAGTGGTGAGTAAGTCCAAGGTCCTCAATCTGCCGATGTAAGCTACAGATATCTTGATAAATTTGCACCACACCTCCTTAATCCCTCACCTTCTTCCGAAAAGAGGCATTCCATGTCTTGCTGTCAGCCGGAAATGGAAAGCTGATAGACAGAATAGCTGTTGGTAAGTCTGAGATCATGTTCCAGTATCCGGCGCCGAGTTGTCTGACTATATGCGGGAGCGTGTGGTAGCTTTCGCGGAGACGGCGGCGGAGACCTTGGACGAAACGTTCCCCGCCATCTGATCGAAAGGCGTAGGGACTTTGTACCGGTGGTTGCTTTTCCTGCCCATGACGTCCGTCAGTCCAGCATGGCCGGAGTATTGTTTCGATACGCGATCGGAGCAGGGAGCATCCTAAAGGCACATGAAGCTGCTGTGGATTGTGGACCTTTATGGACGGCTATGACAGTGGAGTAAGAAACAGATTGAATCGTGGAGACGGTAATGCCGCCGATGATCTAAAAACCAATGCCGGAGCGCTTCACGAGTCCGACAAGTAAGTCCCTATCCTTGGAACGCGACTCCCGGGTACCAATGGTAGATGTTATTCGTAGAATCTCCGAATATCCTCAGGATCCTTCACGAGGAAGAAGAATCCTACAGTGATGATCACTTCTTAAACTCGCAGCGTTCTCCACCCTCACTGCTCCTTTTCTTCTCTATTCGATAGACAGGAACCCGAGATCGCTTCGTGGCTCTCTCCTGACCGTAGATCACTGGATGTGCGTTGCCCTTGGAACCCCAACTGCCTCTTCTTCAAATCACATTGATGTCATTAGTGAATAAGGATGACGATCTGTCGCAGGCTGTCGAAGACAGTCACGGTGACGAAGTTCCATTCTCTCTACTCTTGAGAGCCGAGATTGTCTATATAAGCACCCTTCCTTCCCCCAGAGTCCTTCATCAGCACACAGCAATCCAACAGTTCAAAGACTTTGAACCATCCGAACACTTTCAAGACTCAGTTCGAACCTTCACAGCTCCAACCAAACAATCAATCAAGATGCATTTCTCCGCCATCGTCACTATCATGGCCGCCACCATGGGCATGGCCGCCAACGCCGCTCCCGCTCTCCAAGCGCGTACGTCCTGCCCCGCCAACCAGAACGCTAAGTGCTGCAATGCCCTCGTGCCGACCCTCCTTGGGGGCATCATCGTCTCAGTCGGTCTCGGCTGCGTTGATCGTGAGTTTCGCTTTAGCCAGCGTACCAGTATCACCTCTAACGTGGAGTAGTCATTGCCGGGTCCTACGGCGCCCAGACTGCTTGCTACTCCCAACAGAATGTAGGGCTTCAAGCGAACGTTTCCCATGCTTCAGAAATGGAACCTAATCCATGCTTGCAGAACGAGGGAATCACCGTCAACGTTTGCCAGCTCCTCTAGGCGAACGACGAGCGGCTTCACCCTTGGCCTGGCTACTAGATTATGAGTGAACGATCGAAAATTGTACGCTAGTACGTGTAAGGTGCGAAAAGGGATGGAAATTAATGAGGCCAGAAACTAGAATGTACTTGTACTGTAGTCTCTTTTATTAGTCTCTTTTGTTAGTCTCTTTTGTTAGTCTCTTTTGTCATTTTGAGCCAGCCGTAGAGTCACTCGTTCTAATATAGATCGGTGATGAAACGTTGGTTCCCCACTGAGAAAGTCTGTGACGAACATCTCGCCTCGCGGAATTGCTACATAGACGATAGGATTGACTATCGAACGACATGCGCTTTTGATCCCAGCTTATTAGATACGCTTTGTGACTTGTATTATAACTTGCGACCGTCACTGCCCTGAACCCGTCTGCGCACATCAATGTGCCTCCAATACAGCATGCTTTGGACCGAGGGAGAAGCCGGCTCATTTCGCGCCATCAGCGAGACGATATCTACAATACTCCAAGAGGCTGCCAGCTGCCGCACACCACCATAACCACCACTCAAACACTACACGGCTAATACGGCGCCTTCCCAATCGTCCCACCGCGTTCCATGCCCCCGGTATCAATCGCATCCAGCAACCCCAAGAAGTCCTTCGCGCCGCCCGCTCCTTTGCGCCCATCGTACCTACTGCCGGCCGTCCGTACACTGCCCTTGACGCTTACGCTCTTCCTTCCGGCTCCGCTACCCTCGATCCCTCTGTACGCCGTTCCGTTCGTGGTTGCAGGCGCTGGCGACGTCTTCGGCCGTTCGTGTCCCAGTTCCGCGCCCTCGAACTCGACGGATGCGCGACCGGCAGGCTTTCGTGCGGGGGTGTGGGGAGCGAACTGCGCATGTGGTGCTGATGACTGTAGTGATGCAGGCAACGGCGGAACAGGCGGGATATCTTCTGCTTTCTTCTCCCTTTCGAGCGAGTACTGTTCCGCTGCACTCGTGAAGCCTGGTGCGATACCTCCAGGTCGCGGCATTGAGGAGTTCTGTGTAATGGACCTATGCCGCTCCGCATAATCGAACGTATCGCCCGCTGGCGGCTGATGCACGAAGCTGGCATCAGAGAACGAGAAGCCGTCTGCAGAGACTAGGCTCGAGGTGTCCGAGTCGTCGTTCAACCTGCTATGTCTGCTTTTCCGGGAGTACGACGTGTTCAGCCTCACTGGCTCCTCGCCATTCAACACCTTCTTCAGGTCCTGGACATGAATGGTTGAGCGGACGGAGGAGCTGCTGGGCTGCGAGCTGTTGGACACGCTGGTTGGACGTCGGCCTGCTGGCGGAAGACCGAAGCCCTCGGCAGGTAAGTTCCGTTTGCTGCGCCGCGAGTGATACGTCCGTAACGGGCTGGCAGCACCGCTGTTTGCGATATCGTCATTGGTAGCGCCGCCGCCACTGACGGTAAGTAGATTGTTTTTCGCACTCCGGTGGGTGCGCGGGCCGGAACCGGTGAAGGACCCGGAGCTGGAGTTCTCCTTCTTGGTCGTCGCGGCGATAACTGCATCCTTGGACCAGTCGGACAAGAGCTCGTCTTGAATCCTCTGAGGTAATTCGTTTGAAGAAGGGTCGCGGACGGGTTGTGCGATCGCAGCGACAGAGAACCTGCGGCCGGGAGAGCTTTGGGGGCTGGAAGGGGGCGTGATCAGAGCTTCGGTGTAGCCTATGGCGATGCGGTCGACAAGGCCTTGGCGATCGTCAAATGGCTTGAGTACGCCTGTTTGGAGAACTTCGGTGGGGATTGCGCACCGCAAGGTTGATGATGGTGTACCAATGCGGTCAAGGGGCAGTGGAGGATAGCGCACGGCGGTGACCCACATTCCCAGGCTGCTCCGGCGGGAGATTTCGCTATGAATCTCGCGGCCGACAGATGACACCTCAAAGTCGAAGACTATGCTCAATGCCCAGAGGTAACCGTGCACCAGGCTTCCTATGTGGACTTTTGCCGTCGGACTTGTGATGAGCTGGATGTCTTCCTGGAGACGCAGCACCATGGGTAAACCGATGCAGGCCGCATTGACGCCCAGCTTCTGCACCAGTCTTGACAAAAGCAGGTGCGCCAAAAGGATGTCGGGTTCAGACTCGGCATATTGATGCGCGTTGTCGTAAACGGCGAGATGGAGCAACTGAAGAAAGGTGGAACGAGCGCGCTTGGGTGATCCGTCGCGCTGTGAGGCATTGGAGATCGCCCGACGAGCAAGATCGTCCCTCCTCGTTAGGCCATGTAGTTTCTTCTCCGACTTCTCGGAGCGGATACGGTCTTTGTCGACCCGGAGGTCATCCTTCCGCATCTCGAGATCCAACCAAGTAAGCAACGCATCTGCATAAGCTTTCCTGACTTCTCCGTTGGGATCCCGCAGAAGCCATTGTGTGCCTTCCCACACAGGAATACCAACCTGGCTGCGGCCCACAGCATTCGATCGCCGCTCAGGGGCTTTGGAGTTGGCCACAATCAGGATGTCCTTGATGGATGTCAAGGCTGTGATCTTTGCGGTGTCGAAGGAGAAGAAATTGTCGATTCCGGCAGGCTGCTTCATGTTGATTGAGCCGGCTACGGCATCCGCGGCGGCGACTGGGTCTTCGATTGCTGCAACAGCAGACGTTATATCAGACTGCGGAGATGGCTTCAGCCTCATGAAGATGGCAGAGACCATGTCGGAGACTTGATCTGTGTAGTATATGTGCGTTGCCAATGATCCGATAGCTTTCTGCAGTTGCTCGAGAAGACGTATGCGTGACGGCGAAGGTGTCTGGGTGAGCTCCACTAGAACGGTACTTGAGGAGTTTCTAGGAGCGGCTTGACTGAATGCATCAACTCTAGGACTGGTTGGGCTTATAACGTCTGCCTGTTGGTGGTGCGGATACAGACCGGAACCCTTGCCTCCGAGTTGGAGCAAGAGAAGTATGTGCTGTATGAGGCCTATGAGCACGTCCATGACGCTGAGCCCGATAAAGTTGATCTTCGAACGTAGCAGCCAGCCGATGATTGTCGCAAGCACAAGTTGGCGGTTCAAGTCCTCTTCAACGATAGGACTCCGGATCAGGGTCTCCATGGCAGTCACAAGAATAATGTATCGATCTTGCACAGGCGCCCAGCCACATATCATGCCAAAGAGAGTGGTCGGCCACGAACCGGTATGGGGCGTTGGCTTCTCGAACGAAAAATGCTCGTGTGGCTTGACCCGGTTGCCGACAAAACTGATAACCGTCGAGGTAGCCAAACGCAGCTGTCCACGATTTACTCCAACAAAGACATGCCTCAGCGCCTGCAGGGCCACTATGCCCACCTCTTCCTCGGCAAGTTTGTCCGCGTCCTCCGTTGTTCCAGACGCAGCGAGCGGGTCAGCTTCGTTGTCCTCGAACGTTCGCACAGTAGCCATACTCTGTCTCCTTCGAAATTCTTGCGCTTTCTCTGTTGATTCCTTCTCCCGCTCTCGCTGCTCCAATGTGCTCAGGTAGCTTCCGCTTTTGGAATAGATGTTCAGGAGGATTACAGGAATAATGACCGAAAGTTGTCGGCCGGTCTCGGAGCTCAGCGAGTCAGAAGACGCGACGCTCTTGATAGCCTCTAGCCCCGCTTTCCTGAATCTTATAGCCACCGGCCAGCTGATGGGCGCCCTCGTCTGCAGCTGAGGCTCCTTGCTCGCGAACGCGGCGTACAGCTGTACGACCTCCTCGTACTGCTTGATGTAGTCCTGATCCGCGGCCAAAGTTGCAGGATCTTGGTGCGCGCAGAACGTGTCGAACGTGGGTACTGATTCCTCGAGCAAGGTGAGGTCGTTGGATTTGAGGATGGTGCGGAAGATCCGCAGAAGCGCGTCGGAAAAGAGGGGAGATCGCGCGGGCATTTTTCGATCAGCGCGCGGAGTATTTGTAGAGTTACTTGGACATTGCTGCGCGTCCTATCAGCGCGATTCCAATGCGCTCCCCTTTTCTCCCATCAACTGGACCGGGGCGCAAAACATCGCTCACCTGATGCGTGCCTTGGATACGTCTCTCGCGGTCTTCATGTCCAGAAAGTCTCCGACCTTCTGAAGCTTGCTTCTCCGCGTGCTGGCATAGTACAGGAGATAGCTGAGCTCGCTGCTGTTCGGTTTGACTTCAACATTGTTGTTTTTCCTGAACTGCGGGTAGCACTTGAGGACGAGCACTTGGTGTTTGGGGCGAAGCGACTGGCGTATGGCATTCATCGAAGTTGCAGTGCCGTAGTTGGGCGCCGGCTTGCGCTCAATATGGTTTGTGGTTATGATGCGGAGCGTAGTATCATGCTGCGGAGGTTTTGAGGAGGTTTGCGCCGGTGTAGTAGATACTGCAGTAGTTCGAGGATACGGGTACGAATGCTACCGCCAGCAGGTTAAGGATGTCACGGAAAGTGTGAGAGCTCTTGTAGAGGATCTAGGCAGCGTACGGAGGGATGAATCAGATTGCTCCCCAGACTCACGCTCACGCTCACGCTCAGGGTCTTGCGGATTCGGGGAAATCCGAGCTCCCGCGTCGCCCAGCCCTGGGTGACGTGAGCAGCATCCGGAGGATCTCCACGTCGTAGACTGTGTTAAAGAGATACTAGGTAACTTTATCATAGGCACGTAATGCTAATCTAGTAGAGCGGCTGCTGTTTTAACGGTGGACTCCATTTCGTTCCGTCGGTCTACGAAAGTGTCGCAGCTCCCGACCAGGTCACGTGACTGCAGCCTCAGCCATCAGCCATCCAGGCACGGAGCAACCGCGCCCCCGTGGAACATCAACTCCACGGCTCTGTACATATATTCGTGCCTTATGCAACTACTTAAGCAATAATACTAGCATTGCCCCTACTGGCCGTTGCAGGAAGAGAAATCGCAAGAGTTTGCGCTACAGAGCCGCCTCTGTATCTGCTTGAGCGGTCGAAATGAGCCTCGCTTGACAAGACCTTCTACTGCGGCTTTAGACACAGAGTTTTAGATACTTGCGCATTACGCCAAGTCTGCAAATGAGCCGAAAGCAGAAGCCGATCTGCTCGAGCCGAATCGCTACCCAAGTGCCGAGACTGCGGGGAACAGCCCTTTAGAAAAAAATGCTACAAGCTCACTGTGTATATATACTGTATTTCATGTTTCGCAACTCTTCGTAGTCCAGCTTCAAGCACTAGAGTTCAGTTGTCATTGCCAGCATGTATTTATCGAAACTCCTTTCGTTTTCTATCTTTTCTTTGCTCTTCGCTGCGAGTGCTGCCAGCGCACAAGAACCACCTGCTCCTCCTCTGACCTTCCTATACACCGCCTACGTTGATTGTCTTCCCAGGGTGTACACCCACACTACTCCTCGAGGCATTCGTACCACAATTCCCATTGTCGGCGGAAATTTCACCGGGCCTCGCATGAGCGGTTTGTGGTCTTCGCCCGACATTGTCAATCAGGACCGGGAGATGCTGATGCACTTTACCGACAGGCAAGATCTTGGATATCGGAGCCGACTGGGGTATCAACGACCCTCAGACTGGCATTTTCTCTGCCGATACAAGATACAACTTGCAGACAGATGATGGCGCCAACATCTTCATCCAGACGTCTGGCCCCTCGCAAGCGAGAGGCGGTCTGTATCTTCGTATCATCTTTGAAACGGGCGACAAGAACTACTACTGGCTGAATAACATTGTTGGTTCGTGGCTTGTCTATCATGCAATAGGCTCTAGTTACACTAACTCTGTACTGTGCTTTACAGCTGTGGGTATCCTGAACCCGGTCTACAGAAATGATTCTCTGTCCATCCTTCGAATTGATGCGTGGCATGTACGTGTTCTCACTTGCCTACTGACTGACAATGATTCGACTGTCTGAACTTACTTTTAGATGACAACGGATCGGAATGTGACGACATTCAGCAACGGTACGACTGCACCATAGAAAAGCATAGAAGACATTACCTGGGAAGTTCTTAAGGATGGTAGAGGGCAATCTGATTCGAACGAGAAACAGTCTTTGTAAGCAGCTGTAGCTGGACCGGCAATGGGTGGAAAAGACAAGCTGTACATAAACTTTGAATTATAGGATTATGACCCGGCTGGTGGCGATTCACGTTACCGGCTGTATGATGCAGCGGCTTATACTGATCGCTTGAGAAGATCAAATAATGTAGTTAAGAGTGTTTTGCTAATAAGTTAAGCGCTGAAAGCGTTCTCCCGGCCTTGCTATACACATTCCATAGAATGGAGTGGGAAGATCTTTCGCTTGCTGCCAAACGGGCCTAACATTTCGGAACTAACGATATCTAACACCTGGTTACTCTACTCCCGTCACCTTGGTTGTACCACATCGCGACTCAGGAAGCGGTGGAATGATTTCCCGTACACCAGGTATTGCAGAGAGCTCAATGTACTAACAGCTCAGCGTCCTAAGCAGAGAGCGTCAAGCAACCCCAAGAACTGAGTCTTTTCACGACGTTACAGGATACCACCTGCCCTGGGCCCTTAACATTCGATACAACGGAGAGAGGTCTCGCGGTGAACTGGGACTGCCCTCATAGACCATACTTTCAAGCACCGATATACGCGAGTTCATCAGTCATGTCATAGATCCATCGCCTCCACGATTCCTGGATGCCAAGGATCGAAAGGTTTCCTTTTCGCCAGTTCCGCTGCGCCCCTCGCCGCTACAAATACAGGCTCGTTTTCATGCCACTGCGGCAACTTCTCGAATAGCGCTTGACAAGTCTCGTTCAAGGCAGCACGGAATTTGGCATCGCCAGAGCTCTCGCCAAATAGTAGCAGCTTCGCTGGTTGTCTTATTCCCGCCCCTACATCCCACACAACGGCTCTCCGGATTGCGTCTCTTACTGCCTCCCAGTAGTATTTTTCGTCGGGGTTGTGATGCCTTGCGTCGTGGCCTAGCGTGAAATCCTCCACTTTTAAGGGAGGACGCTCATAAAGGTCGTGCGCGCTTCGCATAAGCGTCAAGGCCACCGTCAATGCTGTCCTCGTGTACAGGACCGAGAGTACATACGTCTGCTGCATCGCCATCAGCTCGATCTTACAAGCGGTTCTGTTCCTGTAATCTGAGCAGATGCCCAGACCGTTGCCGGCGTATGCGGTCATGGTCTCGTAGGCTGGGTGGTTGAAAGCCCTGAGTTGGATGATGTCGAGGTCTGCATATTCGAAGGCAGCGTCCAGGGTATTGCCATTAAGGCCTTCGAGGTTCACGATTGTTCCTAGAGCTGAGGAGAGCTGATACCCAAGGAGACTCTCGGCTTCCGCTCGTAGATCTTTGATCATGTCACCTAGGGCTCTCGCCTCCAGTGTTCTCAATCGCCCGACTGATATCGTGCTGGCGACGTTCGTGTCGGAGTCGTCCGTTCAAATCGTCGTCATTAACATGTTGCTCTGGACGACCCGCTAAGCTGTTTAAGGGCGCGGAACCGTGCTTAGTATGGTGTTGATTATTATCGCGGCGCTGGTTGGTTGAAAAAGGAGTGTGAGCTTAGTCGCTGGTTAAGGGAGGCTTAAAGCTTGCGGAGTTGGACTCATGCTCCACTATGCTAAGACCGTGAGCTTTTTGGATATCACTATGGACTTAAACTATAAACGGCTAGCTAACTACTGTATCCGCTTAGCAGATCACCTGACCGTCTACATCGTCTAAGGGCGTGTCGAATGAGTCGGACGCCTGGACCCTCGATCGCTGGACGGTCGGGCGATTGAGAACACTACTCGCCTCTGCAGGGGAACTAATCGAGACGATCAATCAACAATCTGGAGCAGCTAGGTAGGTTGACCTGACTCACGCCCTGTAGCGAGAACTCATGCGAGAGAGTCGTGACATAGTCTTGTGGTATGTCTCGCTGGCATTGACTCTTGCCACGTTCGCCGTTAAGCCATTGTGATAGCTGATTGCCACGGTCCTGCCAATTAGCTGTCAGCAGCTAATAAAGCATCTTCATTTTGTGTGCCATAACCCACCCATAGCCCGCAGTGAGATCGAATCCTACACCTACTCCGCGGTTCGGCAGCTCCTGCGGCTGCAGAAGCGATTCATAACTTATGGCCGATGTCGCTTCCTCCGCGTGACTTCCTGGAGAACACCAATGGGCTCTCCACATCGAAAGAAACAGAAGGCCCAAGAGCACGGAATTGAATAACACGTTGATGAGCCGCAACATGGTTGTTGTATTATCCCGGATTTCGCCTTTCGGGCACCCGGACTGAGGATGTAGCGAAATGTTAAAGTGTTGTTTGGTACAAGAAACAGAGGAACTACAAGCTATAAAGTGGAACTACAGGCGATAAAGTGAATAGGAGGGTCGAAGATACAAATTCGAACAAGCGCAGATTTGCGTCTACCAGCTCATAGGTCGAGAAGGGTGGGACTCATAATAGAGCTTTGCGGAAAGGTACAGTCGCACCGCCGTGCTGTGCCGCAGTCCACGGCGGTAAATGACTGCTTTGCCGCAGCGGGTGCCCGGCGCGTAAATGGTTTCAAATCCGTATCTTCGGCGCTTCCAAAGCCGACGCAGGAAAGTAACTTCATGCAAAGAAGTTCTCTCTGACCAGCGTCTATTGTAACCTGCGGCCATTCTGGAGAGTAGTTGGGTTTAATTTGAAAAGCTCAGGATTACCATCTTGGCAGGGTTGAAAACAGAGCTTCAGGACGTAGAAAACAGTACGCACTAGAACATTGTGTACGCCGGAATCACGTCTAAGACTAATACAAGTACAAATACACGTGGGATACCCACGCTTCGCAAAGCAAGAAACAAGGACAGATACACCACTAGTGAAACAATTCGCGTGAAGACGACCTGTGTCGTATCAGATCATTTATTGAGTCAACCAAACATCCCAGAAAGAGCGCCGTAAATAAGCCGTTGATTGGGACGGACCTGCCATCCCTTCTTGACCCCTTTAAAGATGCTCACAGCAGTCTTGGAAGAGAACGTCTCAGTTCTCAGCGGCTTTGCGCTGCTTCAACCCTTGACGCCTGGAACCCCGTCTCTTCTAGCCTGAGCGATGATGGCATCCTTGATTGCAGCGTGTCCCTTCTCTTTCGGGTGGAATGGACGTAACATCCATCCAGGGCCATTAACACCTGATTCAAACTTGACATCGTTGAAAATGTCAAAGACATGAGAAAAGTCTTCGGGGTCTTCCTTGTCCAGTATAGCCGACCTTGTGGTATAATAGTGATCCATTTCCGCTGTCTGGTCGGTTTCGTACGGTGGAGGGAGGTTCCATAGCCAGACATCGTCGCTGTAATACTGATCGCGGTGGCTCTTGCCCTCTTCGCAGAATCGATTCCCTTCGAAACCTTGCGTAACTTCAACATAACGTACGCGTTTATCCGGATAGTCGGCAATGGTTTTCTCATAGACCCGGTTGAATTTTTCGACTAAGCCATTGATGGCAATTCTGAGCTCCTTACTAAGCTTTGGCTGCCCTCCGATCAAAGGAAAAGCTCCGAACGACCCTGCGGTGCACCAATCAGTCTCCGCGTTGAAGAAGTGGGCATACCCGGTAACGTAGAGACGGAAAGACTCTCGGTCTCCGATCTTGTTGGAGGCGAAGATATCGTCGAGTGTCGCGGCAAGGTCCTCTGACAAGCCTAAGACATCCGGGTTGCTCCCTGCCGCCCGTTCTATGTAGTCTGTGGCATTCTTAATAGCTATGGCGCACAAGCCGTTTGGGTCTGGATAGGCTGGACCATAGTTGATGAGGAGATACTGCTGGTAAACGCAATTGATTACGACATTGAAGAAGCCCGCGTCGTTTCCACCAGCGGTCATGGTGATTATCCTTGGCCGGTCGCCCGTCTTAGGCATTTGTGGGTTCAACACGGCCATGTTTACCAACTTGGAGCCAGAGCACGCAGCAAAGCTCATATCTTGCTTCCCTGTTGTCCAAGTGTCATCGTTGGACATTTGGGCGCTGTACGCGTGTTTGATGCGCATACATCCGTCTTTGTTGTTGTCATAATCGGTAGCTCCGTTCAAGGCGTAGGTGACACCACTGGCCCATGAATCTCCAATAGCAGCCCACTTGAATGGAAGGCTTCCAAGGATTTCTAGAGGCGGAGGGGGAATTAGTGCTGGAGCTGCAATGGATCGTGCCACGAAGTTGAGTCCCACAAGTCCAGCTTGAAAGACAGATCTCATCATGAATGAGTCCGAAGAGCGAAAAGGAGGGAAGAATGCTTTGATGGAGATTGAACCAGCTCGAAAATATTGGATAACAACGCCTTTGTGATGCGTAACAGAAGAGTAAAGAGATTCTGGAAGGAAGTCTGATATTTCCACGACTCTTAGACGTAGAGCTGCTTTATAGACATTTGCCATGGTTCAGCATAACGGCGTCAGCTTACCCGCAGCAGCGCCTGCGGAGAAAATTCCAGGGGTGCAACGCCTTATGTTGGAGCTTGTGAGATGTTCCGAAAATAAAAGCTGTGCCGCAGTGGCACAAGACGCCTTGAAGACGGCTAGAGAGACTGTGACGTCGCGTCTGGGTTTTCTGGTATAGTGTGGTGAAGCAAGAGATACGAGTGTGAATCTAGTGATTTATTATTTGCTGTTAGCGCAAGGGATTTCAAAAGAAAGTAGGTACTTAGAAGTGGAAAATATAGTAGGGCCGGGCAGCAATGGTTCGTACTCATTCAGAACTCGGTAAGCAAACTCAGCGAGATTATCAGTGCAGTTTGAAGCCATCTAAACAAGTTTAATGCGTGAAGACATGGTAAGTAGAGATATGCTTGGTGTTTGTTGGCAGTGCGGCCGTTGGGGCGCGCCCTACGGAAGTTCTCTCCAGGTCCGCGCGTTACCGTCAAAGGCAGTGACATTTGAAGGTGGAGAAATCAGAGGACCTGTCCTCTACAGTGGTGCAGCCAAGCTCCAGTAGGCGCAAAAGGATCAAGAAAAGCCGATGCTAGAGAACTCGGTAACAGTAACAGAAGGCTGGCATGTTGGAATCGGAAGGGGAGGGAGCAATTGAAACCTTGCGGATGGATTGAGCCGCGCATCCAACACCGACGACGTGATACTGGAAAGTGTATTGGAATAAGCGAACAGAGAGGGATCACGCCTCAACATTGCGCATGCACAATGACCTGCCGCATGAGGTTCGTTGATAAATGACGACAGGTTGGTTATTCGGGAGGTACCAAAAGGCACGGTTGAGGTAGGGAGGGAGCCTGGCAGGTGAGATGGTAAAGGCGAGGTTCCATGAGACCTGGCGGAAGAGGCTGAACTTTACGGGTTGTGCCGCGCGCTTCCTCTAATCCACTTTCAATTCTAAACTTTGAATAACGTTGGAAGCAGGATTTCTTCATCGATCGTAAGGTTTATATACAAAAGACCGTATCCGGTTAGGGTTAGGGCCAATCGGCGAGAAGTACCAGCTCAAATGGTACCGTTACTTGACCGGGGTACTGTTACGATGCGATGAGAAGCCTTCACCCATCCTATCTGGGCATCTAATGTTGATGTGTTGCCGCGCGTCAAGATCAAACGTACCTTCTTCGTGTTGATGGTACTTGGTTCTGGGAGGCGCTTACAAGAGGCACGTAAAACCGCTTGGGCGCTTAGTGGAACAAGTTGGGGACATGCTTGAGGCTGTGAGATGCGGCATCGCGGCACAGTCTGCCCTTTCATGGCCATCACACCGCGCCGCATCCAAGTCGGAGAACAACCTGTCCTCCTCCTTTGCGCTTAGACTCGAGAGCGTGGCCACTTTCCTGCTCAACGTCAGCGGTTTCGCGTCTGTTATACCAGCCCTGCCATCATAGCTCTGTCAATCCATTAAGCAATAGTCGGGCGTCATGTCGCGTTTTTGGAACACAGTAGCGACATCTATGGTTCTTCTTCTGGCTGTTTTCTCTCTATCCTCAATCTGGACTTGGTCGATAAGAGATGTTCGCCATAGCGATCTACGAGCTCCTCCACCATCCAACGGACTGCCGAATGGTGGGGTCGGGATAGGTTTTGACCTCTCGGGGACATATGGGTGAGTCATGAATTACCAACACGGTCAGATCTGAGTACTGACAGACGTTCTAGGAC
The DNA here is from genome assembly GCA_030247845.1 of Coniosporium tulheliwenetii. Taxonomy (NCBI): domain Eukaryota; kingdom Fungi; phylum Ascomycota; class Dothideomycetes; genus Coniosporium; species Coniosporium tulheliwenetii. The sequence goes on along the minus strand of JAPDRP010000023.1, from coordinate 628,004 downwards.
CGTGGCGATCAGCTACCACAATGGTACTACGGTCAACGTAGCGAAGGTCAATGCCAGTAGCGCGTATCATGAGACAATGGCACGCCTATCCCTTCACTCATCTCAGCATCTACAGTCAGTCAATATAATGATTTTGCGACCGACACTCCAAGCTAACAAGATAAAGCAGCCCGCCGTACACTAACATGGACGAAGAATGGCGCGATTATCCCCGCCAACTGCTGCGCCGCTGGCGCAAGATGCGTGGATTTCCGGCATCTGATGATGTTGGCGCTCTTAGCGGCATGATCACCGACCTACGAGCAGAGGCCGAGAAGTTCTTGGGCTATAGGATTTCGTCTGCTGTCGCGGCAGTAGTCAATCTCGTGGCAATCTACGGCGAAGACATCTACGATGCCTTTGGGTACGCTGGTCTTGAGCATATCCAAATCCGACCTTTCAACTACCCCACCTACGAAACCATGGCCGCTGTTGCAGGTCACGGGCTAGGTCTTTGCAAACACTATATGGACAAAGACGCATGCGAGGACGAAATACGACCGATATCGAATATGACAAATGTGCTTTCGGTCCTCTATACGCGAACCGCGCTGACGGTATCCCTGTCCAGAACCTCCGTTGCTGCGTGGCTCTGGGAGCATTTCCCTTTCAAGCTGGAAGACTTTACACTAGGATATGACGCAAGGCATGACAATCCTCGCGAGGAGTACTATTGGGAAGCCTTAAGAGACGCCATACGCGCACCCATCCTGAGAGGCTCTGTTGACAGTAGAGTCGGGCAGCCTTCCAAGGTGCTGTTGTTCGGCGAGTGCTCCGGTAATTCAAGGTTTCGCAGTCTTCTTGAGGAAGAGATCATGAGACTGTTCGGGCGCCTGCCGGAGATCCTGGATCAAGAGCCTGTCTTTGTGTGCGCGAGAGGTGCCGCGGAATTCGCCAAGAGGAAGCCATTCGACTTTTGGAAGGATGATGATTTGAACGAGCAATTGGATCTGTGACTCGTAGCATTTTGGTAGTTACAGAGCATGGGACTGCAAGCAGCGCTGACCTGGAGAATGTCTTCGCTGGCTGTGTATTGCTGGCGAGGGATCCGTGTACATACCTGAACTTGAGCGGTATGTCTTGTGTTTTGGAGGCTGAGACAGGAAGTTCAGTAACCAGGGACGGAAAGTATGTGAGCACTGACGGCTGTCAACAAAATGATTTGCCTTGAGTATACGCTTGTTGAAATGGTTAGCCCACCACTGGATCGAGGTGCCGAGAACCGGGGCAGCGTCCGCAAGAGATCTCCCGTTCCGAGATCTCTCGCTTCGACATGCATCCTTGAGACGCCTCTCTGTTCCTTCAGCCACGACAAAACCCGTATCGGCCTCTCCAGATGCCGTCATGCGTGAGTCTTGAGGCTATCGAGGCTACGTGGCTGGCCCAGGTTCCATATCCTTTCTCAGCACTGATCGACCTGCGGAGACATCGGATCTAGCTCGGGAAGCCGGCTGGACCTAGCTGTACTAACTGTCAAATCTTCTGCCGAGATGTCGAATGGCTGGTTGACTTTCAACGAATCATGACATTGGCATTTTTCATTACTCTTTACCGGGTACGCTAAATGCGCGACATCTTGTCCAGAGGGATCCAGCCCCACATCCGGAGAAACGCTGATCTCCCGTCAGTCTAGTCAAGCTTAACTTGAGCTCGACCAAGGCTCGCGTCTATCTTGGAATTCGGTCGGGACATTCTCAATGGCGCAACAAAACTTCAGATACCGGTAGCTTGGAGATTGCCGTTGAATCGGCCACGCTTCAAGGTCGGTGAACACGACGCTAACCATAGACCTCGCTTGTCATTATCGTTGTGGGCGTTCTGACGAGATGCAAGAGATGGATTGAGGCTGTCCGGCAGAGGCCTTGGGCGGGTCCATTGACCTTCCAACTTGGCTCCGATCGAGCTCCGATTGGAGCAGCAACGGAATCCACATGAGCGTAGTATCTTTATATTTGAGTAACATCAAATCTTGCCTTGGTTTCGATGCTTTCAACATGTCTAGGGATGCCGCAAAGCACCGATATCTCTTTCCACTATCATCAACCCATTAGAGAGCACAAACAAAAAGAGCTTTGATCAACTCGTCCGCTTGTTGCCTGGGAGTACATCTGCGATTAGCAAGAGATGGATCCAGTCTTCGTACCGCTCCGGGCGTGATCTGACAAGCGTCACGAAAGGCTTACCTGGACTTGACAAGCTTCGGCCGTTTTTCTCATCCCGATGCTTGGTACTACCTGAAAAGCATGCATCTTCGGCCGCGCTACGGCTCCTCAGCCACCGGTCTGGAATCGCTCTAGACAAGGGCGGGTACGCTGCTCGAAATCACACAGCTACACATCCGCTTGCTAGTCCAGTCGGCTCGATCTGCACAAGCGATGACCGGCGCCTACAGGCTGCTTCGGCCACAACTTCCTCACGATCTTCGTGCAGTAGCACACCCACCATGCATCCCAAGCGACCCTCTAACAACAAGCGGAGAGCCTCGACCAGGTGCTCGGCTGTATCTTGACAAATTTGAGCCCGCGTATTCTTGAATCGCCTCAGCGTCATGGCGAGGTCTATCATGTACAGCGGGTATATGTATCGTGCAACTGCCCCTCTATTCTGTCGACATCCACATCCTCTCACACCTCTCGTTCAAACAGCTTGCCAGTCATTGGCACCAGTCTTTCACTACACACCATCAATCATTCACTACTCATTACCAATCCTATACTACTCACTGCCCATCTTACAAGACCAGTCAACATGCGTTTCTCCACAACATTCGCTCTGGCCACCGCCGCCACCACAGTCCACGCCATATCCTTCCCTGACGTCTCCGCTGTCCTACCTGATCTCACCGCAGTCAAGCGAGATTTCGAAGCCGTAAAGCGCACCATCAGCTCCATCTCCATTCCTGACATCTTCTCCGCCAAACGTGACCTCGAAACCCGTCAGAGCGGTTGCCCTGCGGTCTGGACGACCATAAGCAAAGAGCTCACAGGATTGTTCCTCTCCAACGGTCAATGCAACGACGCCGCACGCGCCGCCATCAGGGCATCCTTCCACGACTGCGGCACGTGGAACAAGGCGCAAGGCAACACCGGTGGCTGCGACGGATCTCTCATCCTAGCAGGCGAGCTCGAACGACCGGACAACAACGGGTTGCAAGGCATCTCCGCCACGCTTCTATCGATGGCCCAGAGGTACAAGGTCGGTGTTGCAGACATGATCGCATTTGCAGGCAGTAAGTGCAACACCACCTCGAGTTCATTCTCATTGACAAAGCTGACATTCCATCTCTACAGACCATGCCACGGTCACCTGCTCGGGAGGCCCCAAGATCAAAACCTACGTCGGCCGCAAAGATTCCACCACCCCCAACCCCGACGGCTTCCTCCCAGACGTCCGCAGCTCCGGCGAGAGCCTCTTCAAACTGTTCCAAGACAAGGGTTTTGATGCCGTTGACCTCGCCGCACTCCTCGGCGCCCATAGCACCAGCAAGCAGCGCTTCGTTGACCCGAGCCGCGCCGGCCAGCCACAAGACAGCACCCCCGGCGTCTGGGACGTCAAGTATTACGCCGAGACGCTCAAGACGCCCGCGCCGAATGGAGTCTTCGTCTTCGAGTCTGACAGGAATCTTGCCAACCATGCTACCGTCGGTAAGGAGTTCAAGGGCATGGTTGATAACCAGGGCAAGTGGAACGGCAAGTACGCTCAAGCGTAAGTTCTATCTGCTATCTACAGTCTTAGAGACTGGCCGCTGACATGGTCCTCCAGTATGGAGCGCATGACCCTCCTCGGTGTCCCGAGCGGATCTGCCAACCTCATCGACTGCACCAACGCCCTGCCCAAGGTGATGCAGGTCAGGGATATGAGGGCCGGAGCTTTCTACAAGCCGCGCAACTAGTTGTGTTGTGGTCACGCATCTTGATTTTCTGCATTGCGATGGGTCACGGGATTTTCATTGTTGTCATGATATCAATGACGCACACGCTCTTTACGAGGGCGATCGGGACGGTTAGCGAGGAGTCTGTCCGGCTGCTATGACGCTCGGCGCCTCGGATGCTTTGGACTTTGTTTTAGACTGCATAGCCTGCGTTGAGGGATTTGGGTAGAGCTTACTCTCAGGAGATTCCAAGAGTCATCAATCGTTTGAACATCAAAAGCTACTAAAAGATGTACTAGTCTATATCTGTGACATGCTTTTGTGATGCTTCAGCCTTTCTCACTTGCAGCTGTCTTGCTGTATTGACCGTCCGTGTGGGTACAGGTTCGCGAACTAAAAGCTGCACTCGTAGTGCATCCGCTGGCAAGGCCAGTGGACTAGCGATCCAGATCGATACTCCGCATCGGTGGACAGATACCGGCCTTTGACGTCAGTTATCGCTCCAGATCTTGGGTCACGAATACCGACGATGTCCCCCTACACAAGCCCTAAGCCAAGTTACAGATGCACTAGAAATACTACCGAAAGGCTAACTATCAGGCTGATGCGTGGGAGCTCGGGATTTGGTAATGTTACTAAGACGATTGTTCATTGGATGGCAGCCTTATAGGTAATTCAACCTGGAACCTAGCAAGAGGACAGAATTCAGGTAAGCGGAGATGGAGTCAAGATCTTGTCAGTTCGGCAGGAATGAAAGAGACTGTGTCTGGCACTTTGCGGCAAGAGCGGCTACCCATGATAGTACTGACACACCCGAGGAACTGGCAAACACTGAGACTTACAATGGAAGTCTGCCGTACAGGATCCGGAACAGGTTGAGCTGGAGAGCATGTCGAGATTTCAGCGCCGAGGTGGAGTGATGGCGACGCCGACCTGGCCTCCACGCCGCTGAGGCCTGTTGACTCCAGCGGTCTCAAGCAGAAACTCCGCAAGGTCTGATGCGGTTGCATGAGGCTGCACAACAGCAGTGTCTACCTACTCGGTCTTGCTTCGTCGGTTTGAAGACGTCGGACGGATTAAGAACGAGGAGAACACATAGCTCTATCACGTGTCAGCCGGGCTCGCACTCATCAGGAGCATAGAGAAGAGTAGAAACTTTCATGTCAAGCAAATGGCTATTGTCTGTTGACTTTCGTTTTTGGGAAAAACGCAAAGATCGGCTGGCAAGGTGATTCTCCGCTGAGAAGTTCGGAATCCCTGTGTCTATACTTGGCGCCTCCTTTTCCGTCCTCCCTTGAACCTCCATCTCCAATCAGCAGCCTGGGCAGCCCTTCTTCAAGCCACTTTGGCCTGAGATATCAACGCCTATCTCGTATCACTTTCCTGGCCTTCAACCTCGCTCCAGCCCAAGCTCCTGGCTTACCGATTCTGTATATAGAACCTAGGGTTAATCCCCACAAGAGAGCGATCAGCAGGCGTCCCAGCCGAACGGAGCTCCCTCCGCAATTAAGGCTGGCGCCCTGTCCCACCCGTTATAACAGATTCAGACGCGATACGGGAAGGCTGAGGGCAGCATCAAATCAATAAGGCTGGGCGACCAGGATCTCCAGCTTCGCTTCAAGGGATAGTCAAGATAGATATATGACCCTTATGCTACCGTTATGCTACCCCTACAACGAGCTTTTCAAGTTGAATCTGAAGCGCAACCCTACGGTGCATACATAATGCCTTCCACCATAGCCCTCCTAGCCCTCCTCATGACTTCCGCCTCAGCGGACTCACCCACCTGCGTCCCTAAAGGCAGCACATCCTCACGCCAACCCTCCGACTGCCCAGGCACAATCCTCCTAATCGTTCCCCTCGTCGTCAACAACCTCGTTGCCATCGCCGTAAACACGCTCCTCGGCCGCGAAGAAACGCGCATGCGCCTCAATTCTGGAAGCGCGGTGGCGGCAAAGGCGATGACCTGGGAAACTGGACGCCTATGCGTGGTCTGCTGACCATCGTCGGCGCCGTTATTGTGGCCGTTCTTTCTGCGGTGCTCACCCAAACCGGCGGGTTCGGCGCGAATCTCAGCGTGCTGGTGTTGCTGTGGCTCACGCGGCCGCGGCTGCTGTGGTCGCTGATGGGTTGCTTCGTGGTCTTTGGGGAAGGGTTCAAGCAACCGGCGACGGATGCGTTACTTGCGGACGTCGTGATGGCCGTGCTCGGTTTCCCGTTTGCGATCCTGGGCATCGCGTCGAGTCTCGGGTCCAAGCGCTGTTCCGACAACAATACTACGGCCATTTTCGGCGTTGCTGCTATCCTCGAGGTCGCATTTGGAGGGGTGTATATATTCGCGTTGGTGGCGCTGCTGTGGAAAAGAGCTCTAGGCCGTCGTTGGGCCATAGCGGCGTGCTCCTATAGCTTTATCTTGTTTGGCATTGCTTGGTTCTTCTGGATTGGTACGTCTGCGGCTATGATTCTATCTTTGGTGATGGTACTCATCAAGCTCCTGGCAGAATTCATAATCGTTGCCGGCGACGGATATTGTCCTGCCAATATTGGACCCATTACCGCGCTCCATGCTGTTCTTCCAATTTTCAACGCCCTTGTCCGGGCTTGGGTACCGATTTAGTTGGCATATCCCAGCACTACTGCCCTCAGGAAGGCAGCAGCACCAGGTCGAGATTCGAATTGATAGCCGGTTCAAGGGCAGAGGATAGAGTAGCTTCTGAGGCCGGCTTCGCTAATATCGAGAATGGGGACTGCGAGAGCCTAAGCTCGGATCGAGTTCGTCTCCAGTTTTGGTTCGTATATTTTGAAGAACGACCAGATTCATACGCCTCTGACAGATAATGAGGTCCGCGCGCATGAGCTTTAGCGGCGGCTTAGTTCTGTATGGTTACTCAGTTTCTGGCCTCGGAGTCAGTCGCATCATCCGAACCTCGCTGGATTAAGACTTACTCGACGGGCTTGGATGCCGACTGACGCAGCGTAGGAATGATATCTTCACCAGCCCGTCATCCAGATGAAATATTCTTCAATAAATGCAGGGCCCACACAGAACTGTACCAGCTACAACCTCACCCTTCCATCACTCCTCCCACCAAACCACCTGTTCAATCCATCCCTTCCAGCTCTTCCTCCACTCGACGACCCTCCCTCATCCCCACCCATCCACTTCGGTTTCTTCAGTCCCTCCAGCCACGCCGGCCTCTCCACCGTGTCGAACGTATTCCTCACCCTATGCGAAAAGTCATCGAACCAGTTCCCCTCGCCTTCAGCATTTTCTTCATCTCCGGTGTTCATCAACGGCCTCCTACTCTCCGAATCCCTATACCTCTCAGGCCGAGATCCCACCGCCGCAGCCTCAGCATCTCCATCGCTCCGATGCGCGCTCAAACCAAGCGCATTGCCCGCCCCACCACTAATCTCGCGTTCAATGAGCGCCTTCCCTTCCCTCCACCCGCCACTTCCACTCCCCCTCATCCCCCTCCTCCTCATCCGTCACGCCCCCAAAGCCAAACACCCCCTTAACCTTCCCATACCACCCAAACATTGTCGCCGCCACCGGAATCAGCACCAGCATCGGAAAATAGCTCGAGAACCCAGCTCCCAGTGGCGTCAAATTAATCAGCTTCCCTAGAAACCCATGGAACGCCGTCGCCCTCCACACCTCCCCGGGCGTAAACGTTAGAAAGTTATACGCCAGTGGCACCGTCAGCTTCGCGACCTGGCAAGCATACCAGGCCGCGCTCTCGGCGTAGGTGCCGCGCCGCACCAGCGCGCGGTTGCCCCACACTTTGACTTCGGTGACGGAGAGCAGTGCGCAGGCGATCATGTAGAGGAGCCAGGCGGCCGCGATGGCCTGGCCCGCGAAGCCGATTTGCCCTCTTGCTGAGTCGTTGGGATGGTGGACGATCGTCAGGCCGATCAAGGAGAGCTTCGGAGCTAGGGCTTTGGTGATTTCGGACCATATCACTGCGGCGGAGGCGAGGGCGAAGAAGGCAGCGAGGGCGTAACGGGCCCAGGGGAGGAGGCGCGTGTGGAGGTAGTAGCGGGTGTAGGGCGTTAGGATGTGGGATTTGGACAGGGCGGAGGAGAGGGTAGAACTGCTGTTGAATGAGAGACGCTGGGTGGTGGCTGAGTCGAGAATTGTCTGCGTGTCGATGGCTGAGCGGACGAGGTTGTCCCATTCGGAGATGAAGCGCGTTTTCTTGTGGCGGGCGCGTTTGAGCTTGCGGGTCAGGTCTGCGAGATAGCGGTCCGTTACTACGGGTGGGATGGTGGTGTTTGCGGGTCTTTGTGTGCTCGATCCACGAGACTCCGGGAGAGCCGACGTCTCTGCGAGCTCCTCGATCCACTCCCGATACTCTCTTCCAATGCCATTCTTTCGCTGCCTCAAAAGTGCAACTTGCTGCTCATACTGCTCCAGCTGCTCAATCGCATCCATCAGCTTATCGTGCAACTTTGGTGCTCTTGACTGCAGGCTTCGCAGTCTGCGGCTCACGTCCGCATTACGGTATAGCCGCCGAGGTAATGCGACAAGGCCATGTCCCATGAGGTATATCGCAAGAACGAGTCCCCATGCGTACGCCAACGCCATGACCGTAGCCTTCAGATTCGTAATGTTGAACCCCGACTGCAGGAAGAAGTATATCGCGCCTGCGATCCCGGTCGCGAGCATCATCAGCTGGTAGCGGCCGTTCGAGCGGAGAGAGTAGATAAAGCGATCTCTGGGCTCGCGGTAGCCCGAGTCGCAGTATTCGCCGAGCAGAGGGAGAATGACCCTGTTGGTCGTGTTAGCAACACTTCCCAGTTAGCGATACCCTCGGAGGAACCTACCATGTCAGCGCAAACGTAAGCCAATAGGTGATCCTCCACGACACTAGCAACGCCCTCTCCGGAAGCCATATCCCTCTAGAGGCTGCGGTATCCGTTCCTGCGCTGGAAGCAAGGTCTATCGGTACGAGGAGGACGATGCTCGCAGGCAGTGCTAGCGCTAGGAAGACGGGGACGAGCAGGTACGCCGGCGTCGATCGAAGCGGCAGATAGTATCTGAGGAGCAGGAGGACGAGGAGCGAGATGATAAGGAGGGCGAATGCGAAGGAGACTGCGGAGCCAGCGGAGCTCGCCATGTCTGGAGTCGAGTCGTGGGTAAAGGGGATTACTGAATCGACACGAGAATGGCGGATCCCGGTGCGTAGGTACCAGGCTATCGGATGTCTTAAGGCGTCGCGTAGCGCTTTCTTTCAACCTTCGTGAGGTGCTCGAGGGACTTTTGGTATTAACCCCATAGAAAGCCTGGGGGCTTCCGCGATTGTGCTGGAAGGTACGCTGGATGAAGCCTGGCTGTTTACAAGAACCACAGGCCGCTCGAATACAAGCTCTAAAGAAAGGCGCTGTGAAGAATGCGTGAAAAGGAAGGCAGGACTCAACAAACCCGCAAAAGAGCACAAGATGCGCACCGTCGCCGCGCGGAAGGCTGACGTCGATCTCTCCCTCGCTCCCGTCCTCCGCCTAACCCAAGACCGGCATTCCGTACCGCTGACAAAGCGGCTGACACAGCGCTGAAAGAGCCGGCGAGATCTCCGCCGCTCTCCCGGATTGCATCATCGTCCCCAGATCTCAGCCAAAGATCAATAACTCCATCCGCTCCCTCCATCCGCCCCTCCATCCTCACGAACCTCGCCGTACACTCCCCAAAGCCTCCCAGACACCACCCTCCGCACCACCAAACCCCCCACAAACCGCCACCATTTCCTTCCTCGCGCGCTTCTTCACGCGCGCCACCTCGCCCGCCAGCATGTCCGCCGCCAAGACCAAGGCCCAGAGCATCATCGACGAGAACCCCGTCGCCGTCTTCAGCAAGAGCTACTGCCCCTACTGCAAGGCCACGAAGCAGCTGCTGAGCGAGATGGGGGCCAAGTACTATGCTATTGAGTTGGATCAGGTTGGTATGTTGCCACAGTCCTCTCTAAATTGCGGGAAGAAGGGAGGTGGGAAGGTGGGAGAGGTGGGAAGGTGGAAGAGGGGATGGGGGAGAGGAGAGGAAGGAGGGAGGGGAGGAGAGAAGGGAGAGGGGAAGGGGCTATGGATCAAGAGCTGACTTTTTCGGGACAGATGATGGTGCGGCTATCCAGGACGCGCTCGAGGAGATGACGCATCAGCGCACGGTGCCGAATGTTTTCATCGATAAGAAGCATATCGGTGGGAACTCTGATCTGCAGAGCAAGAAGAAGGAGCTGCCGAACTTGCTCAAGAGCGCTGGTGCTGTCTAAAGTAAGCGACAGGAAGGATAGGAGGGCTGGTTGGCGAGCGGGCGATCATGGAAGGAATGTATGGGATGCGGGGGATACACACATCATGAGACTATAGATTCCCCCAGATTGCTTGACCATTCCGAGGGTAGACGCGTACAAGATCGCTGTTGCTGATATCTCAATGATTGGTCTAGCCAAAACCTCAGCCGTGCTCCGGTACTGTACATGCAATGCGCTCAAACGCCATGACAATGCTCCAACGCAAGCGATACCTCGTTCCTTTTCGCTCGCTTCCGTCAATAATACCCTCCCAGACATACCCGTCATCCGTCGTCCATGATCCCGTTTCCGTGGCCCTGGGCTCATCCAATGGCCTCCTGGGCCGCAGCAGCTGCTTGATATGAGACGGCGAGACGTCTACCACGCTGCATGGCGAAGCTCCTCTCAATCCGCCTAATCCTTCCAGTCCCAGACCTGCTTGAGGAAGTGCTCCATGTTGACCTTCTTGCTCTTCATATCCACCATCCATGGATGCTCCAGCATGCGCCACGGCGTCGCCCGTCTCGTCGGTTCCTTCTCCAGACTAGTTTAACGTTAGCTCTTATTCCCCCATCCATCCCACTCCCATCTCCGCCACTCCCCGCTTGAACTATGACTCCATCGATAAGCTTTCCTAGCAGAGAGTAGACTCACCAACACTCAATGAAATACTTCATATTCTCACTCCACTTGATCCTATTCTCCGGCTCATCCTTCAGCTTCGGAATCGGTTGTCTGACAATATACGTCAAAAGATCAATCAATCCCGCCCTTGGATTCATCTCGGTGCCGTCCGCCGGGAACGGAAACCGGTGCTGCGCGACCTCCAGCAACGTGACGCCCAGACTCCACACATCGCTCGTGATCGTGTAGCTCTGTCCCGTGATGCGCTCAGGCGCCATATAGTAGCTCGTCCCAATAAACGTATTCGCATCGCCCTTGGTGCCGAACTCGCCGCTGACGCCGAAATCGCACAGTTTCACCATGCCGTCCCTGCACAGCAGGATGTTACTCGGCTTGATATCCCTGTGGATGATTCGGTGGCCGTGGAGGTAGGTGAGACCGTTTAGCACGCCCTCGGCCACCTTGCCGAGCACCTTTTCGCCGGTGCGGCCGCCTAGTTTTTTCACTTCGCGGTAGACGGAGTCGAGGGAGCCGCCCTCGCAGAACTCCATGGCGATGGAGATGGTGCCTGTTGCGTCGTCCATGAAGGCACCGTAGTAGCGGCAGATGTGGGAGGAGGCGCAGTTTTTGTTGAAGGAGAGCTCGCGCACGATTTGTTTCTTGACGTCGGGGTCGGGGTTTGTCGTGATGATCTGGGTTACGGTTTCTGTTAGCGCTGGCACTCATGTGAGGAGACGCTCAACTTGTCTTCGCCTCGTCCCAGGCCAGGAAGAACAATAATGAGGAAATCAATGTGCTCACCTTCAGAGCAAAAACCGTCCGCCCTCCCTTGAGCACACACCTCGTGACCGCCCCACCCGCCCCCTCCCCCAAACTCCCCAACTCCACAATCTTCCCCTCCTTACTTGCCGCCCTCCACCCGCCATCATCCAGATCCTCCACATCGAGCGGCCTCCCCTTCTCCAGCTCCAGCTTCTCCAGATCCGGCAAGATGCCACCAACGCTATTCTCCCGCACCATATCGGTACCACCAACGTCAGACCCCGTGCCAGCGGAGATTATGCTCCCAACCGCGCTCTGCGGGTCGTTCGACCGGCCGAACGGCTGCTGCAGCATGGTCGGGAAGTGATTCCCATAGCCCTCCGAGGCGCCTGCGCCCTCGCCGAAACTGTCGCTTCTACTCCCCGTGTTTGCGCTGGTCGCGCTCGAGCCAGACGCCGAAGGGCCGCCTACGGGCTGGATTTGGAGGGGCGGTAGGCGCGGATTGCGGCCGCGGGACTCTTGCGGGGTCTGGTTGCTGCCCATGGGCGTTGCGAGGCGGAGTTGTGGAGGTTGGGGGCGCTGCATGGGCTGAAGGGGCTGAAGGGGTTGGAGTGGTTGGAGAGGTTGGACCTGGGAATCGGATGTGCCGTTTATGACTGGACGTACGTTGGGTGACATTGGTATTGCGAGGCCCAGGCGCGGTGTGCGGGTGCCGCTGTTCGAGCGGGCACCAGGGATTGGTGGCCGTAGGAGAGGTGCTGGTGAGGACATTGTGGACAACTGTTGTGAGGATGGCGAAGGTCGTGAGGCTGGATCGTCGCTTGCGAGGTACTGGTTGGGAAGCTGCATATATGGCCGGCGACGGTGCTGCACAAGAATTGAGGCGCGTTACTCCTGGTAATCGATGTATTGAGGTGATCTGAAGCGGTATGCGTCTTTGGTCTCGGATCACAAGGACGACGGGATATGGCCTTCCCGCTGCGGCTATCCGCAAGACTAAGGGCGCGAGACCACCAGGTACGCTGCGAATGAGTGACGCAGAGATGGTGGTGGAGCGGACCTCTGTCGCTTCCGGGCGGATGCGAGAGCCCGGGACCTGATCTTGTAACGGTAGCTAGCCGCTTGCGGTTGGCCGTCTCAATATGTAGCGAAGGGCGTGCTCGGGCGGTATTGGGATCTGTAGACTATGCGCCGTACTTAGGGTTGTACTCGTAGTAATAGTGAGGGTCGTGGTGGTGTGGCTTGGGGGTTTACTGCTGCCGGAGAGGAAGTGTGTTGTGTGCTGGCGAGGCCGTAAGAATGGTGAAAGTTTAGGTCTACCTGCGTAGCGCCCAGGCGTGTCTGGTGGTGAGGTGGTGCCAACCAGCGCAGAGCCGCCCGGCTGCCTAGCGCTCACCGACAACAGAGCGAGACCAGGGGAGCTCCGCGGAACACGTCTCGCACGTGCTGCTGCTGAGCAGGTCGAACGCAAAGCCAACCGCAAGTCAAGATGTAACGTTAAGTGAGAGGTCTTTTGGAGGTGGTGAAGAGAATCCAGGGGGATCGAGCGGTCAAGACAGGAACACGTCTTGCGGCGCACGCTGATCCATCAGCCGTCTGCAAGAGGATTGGGACGGGGAAGAGGCCGCCGCCCTGACGAGGCGGTTCGCAGCCGTATTGGAGCGCGAGGAGCTCGATGAGGGGTTTCAGAAAGCGCCAGCAGCGCGTTCGTCCCTCAACAGCTCAGCACGGCGTGTTCCTCCTCCTGACTCGGCCTGGTGACAGCAAGCTCTTTGCGGGGACCAGGAGGGCACATGCGCGCCGCGCGATGCAGCTGTGGGTATGCACCGTAAGGCTGACCGACATTCAGTGCATGCATGACCTTCCACTGATCCCGGCACTCCAAGCATTCACTGCCATATATTCTAAGACTCCACAATATTACACGTCCGTTGTGACACTCCAAAGTACTCTCATGTGCTTCGGGCTGGCGTTCAGAGCAGGGTCCGATGCAGAGTCACAACATTGCAGGCTGACTCGCATGTTAGACAAAGCTTAAAGAGGACATAGCTGAATGAAGATCTCCCGATGCATCCCTAGCACGCCGTCTTCCCTGGTGACCTTAGCTAATCAGAAGACAGGTACATGTTCAACTTCCTGACGAAGCCTTAGAGACCCGAGTTCCCACAGCACTGGATGCCAAGGGTTATCAATCACGGAACGAATCAACTGCGTGAGAGATGCAGCCTCTCGATGGAGTGCTTGGAATGAAAGTACACGTCCATGACTACCGCCAAATCTCCTATGTCGACCCCCTCTTCCACTCGTACTCGAGTGCCCTACCATGATAACGGTGCAAAGCGCACCGGGGCATTGGCCGGCAAAGTTCCTGCGGCTTACGTGCCGAGACGGACCTTCCGGCGTATCATTACCTGCGTCCACGCCCAACATACCTTTACGCATCTTGTCTTAACCAAACGCTTGGCCTCGAACGGCACTGGGTTGGCGTTCTGGCATCCAACAGTCGAAGAACTCTTCTACTGCGGAAGAGCGCAGGTTGCAACAGCGGTTCTCTTAGCAAGATATATTTGCGGGTCCCAGTTGCCCAGGAATCACTCCATTGACTTCAGGGGCCTTGTATGCACGTGTAAAGGTTTAGACCCGCTATACATATTCGCAAAGCTATATATGCCTACGACAACCAGAGACCGATTCAAGTAATGGTAACGGAGATAGCGTCTACTGCGCGGGGCCAAACACGGAACGCCAGTTGCGAATGTGGTATCGGTCACTTGGAACGGTATCGTTCGCGTGAAGCATCATGCAACAGCAACCTCGGTGCATCTAGCAGTTACCGTGGCTGGGAGGGAAAAGTCCCTCCGTCTCATGACGGCATGCAAGCTCATGTACGGTAGAGCGCGCAAGGACGATGCTTGCAAGTTGTTTCCAAGGCGCAACCGTCCGGTTTATCGAGGAAAACACATGGCAAACTCGTGGGACGCATGTCATACCCCATGGCGTCAGCATTCACTCTGCCCCAAAGATAAGATTGAACTCAAAGCTTGATGACTCTCTGCGGTTTCCATTTGCTGATGTGCCAAGACGTTGAGGGCTTCGTCTTGGAGGCTTTCTCCACTGCCGTTCTCGGTGTCGCTATTTAGCGTTTCTTAAAATCAGGGGTTCCTTGCACTTGCAAGCATGTTGAGAAGGCTACAAGTCTTTTCTCTTCTTTTCTCTTCTTTTCTCTACCTGACACGCTCGTTCTCTTGCAGATAGAGTAACGAGATGTCGAGTCGATGATGACCCCGTAGTTAGGTAGAAACCCCGTTTCCTTTGACTGAACTGGACAGCGGAAGATGCAAGTTGCTATTCAATAATAAGGGGTCCATGGGCACAGGACGCTTTGTCGATTTGTTGTACTCTATTGCAACGCATGTTCGTTCGGAGCTGAAATGACCTCGATGAGCCAAATGTATGACATTTGTCATCGTGCTCGAAGGTCCGGTGGATGAAGCCAAAGCTTCCATGAGTTCAGTGACGCTCGTGCTGCCGGCGCGGGAGTACCTGCCGAATGTGCCCGCACCAAAATCCTGCGCCAAATCGCACACCAACCCGGATGTGGGAGGACACACAGACAGACTCAGGGAACCCTGCGCACCGCTGTCTCGGCATTCTTACAGACCAGCGGCAGCTGTCCTCCAGCCATCGACGCCGTCTCATCTCAGGCCATCGAGGCCGGCACGAAAACCGTCTGTCGGTAGGCTCTATCGATGAGTGTAATTAAATTCTCCGGATCTCATACCCGGACAGCGCAGTCTGGGTCTCGTGCGCAGGCCGATTAACAGCCCGGCTCGCACACTTGGCGTTCTGGCGCTGTTCCATGCGGGTCGGGACGGTCTTCGTGGGATCTTCGTGGGATCTTCGTGGCGCGACTGGGTCCAGAAGGCCACCAAGCATGCGTCGACCGTGGGACGGCCCCGCTGGAGAGGGAAAGGCGCCGTCAGCCCACGGTGTCGGACCAATATGATGGCTTTGACATCAGTTACCGACGAAGAGCCCGCCCTTCCAGAAGAACTCCTCTTCCCTTCACCCTCTTTTTTCATCTCTTCGCCATTGCTACCTACGACTCTTCCCTCACGTTTGAGACTCTTCTTGTCGATACTTTTATTCGTATTCGCTTTACCGACGCTAAGGGACAGACGGGTAAAAACCCCCAAAGCCGCGCAATCCACGTTACACGTCACGATGCCTTTCCTCCCACTGCGGCGGAAAGCCTCAACTCCCACAATCTCATCGCCCATCATCTCAACGCCCACCTCGTCACCTACCTCGTCGCCTACCGACCCTGTGCCGTCGCGGTCATCGTCCGGCCACTCATCGCAACCCTCGGAGGCCACCCAATCGACCGTCCCAACAGCCAGCAGCTTACATCGCGCTCAACCCTCGATAAGGTCCATACCTTCGATTGCGCCCAGCAGCTCGGCCTGCACGCTCGACCCCGACGACTGGTTTTCGCGCTTCCGAGGCGACTTGGACATTAGCGACGAACTGCCATCGAAGAGAACGCTGCGAGAAGCGGCATCCATCCCCATCTTTGCCGCCGATGGCACGAGTCGTGCGTTCGGGAGTTTGTACGAAGGCGACAATGTCATCGGAGAGCGGCAACTCGTGCTCTTCGTCCGGCACTTCTACTGCGGCGTACGTTCTCCGCATTCTTCCGAGCTCCATTTCCCCGCTCCAATTCCTGTGTAACACAGCCAGCTGACCCCGTGCCAGGCCTGCCAAGCATACCTCCGCGCTCTCACCAAATCAATAACCCTCCAGACCTACTTTACAATGTCGATCCCGACCTCCATTATCATAATCGGCTGCGGCTCGCCGAACCTGATCCCGCACTACAAAGCGCAGACCGGATGCCCCTTCCCGATCTTCGCGGACCCGAGCCGGAAGCTGTACAAGGTGCTCGGCATGTCCTGGACGCTCGACATCGGGCCCAGGGCAGACTACATGGTCGATAGAGAAGGCAAAGAGATTAACGAGCTCAAGTGGATATCAGGTCAGATCAAAGACTGGGCGGTTGTCGGCGCAGGCAAGGGAACTCCGCTTCCAGATCCTGCGAACATGTCGCGCCCGCAGTCGCGGCACAAGGCGCTCACGGACGCCGAAAGGGAGACGGAAGAGGCGAAGGCGAAGGCGGAGAAGAAGAAGCTGGCGCGGAGAAACGTGTTCAAGGGCGGGAACCTGCTGCAGATTGGCGGCGAGTTCTTGTTCCGGGATGGCGAGGTCGAGTGGTGTCATCGGATGAAGAATTATAGGGGACATGCGGATATTCAGGTCCTGAGGCGGGTTTTGGAGATTGAGGATGACGATGATAAAGAGATGAATGATTGAGCGGTTGGGGATAGAAAGGTGGAATTGGTGCGAACAGCGAGATATACCCAGAGTGCCGCAGCGCCTGTCAGAGCGAGGACCCGAGCGCGGCGCAGAAGGAGCAGGGCTTGTCATAGGAGTTTGGGCGCATCAAGACGGTCGGGGAGTCTTGCAATCTTTTTGGAAGAGGTTTGGAGAGATTTCAGCGCGTTGAGATGCCAGCGGGAAGAGTCTTGGGTGTTCGAGAGCATGGAGCTTTGAAGTGTGCGTCGCCGCCCGGCAGCCATTTCTTCACGAGCGCTTCGTTTTGTGATACGACCTGTGAAAGCGCTTGTCCAGGAGCTTGGTTTGGATGCAGACACCGCGCGTGAGAAGTGTTCGCACTGCGGTTTGTATTCAGTTATATTGTTGATTAGGAATACGTACCTCGATCGCTTCAGTCAGTTAAGTGTGACCAATTTGACGTTCATACGCACGAGTAAGGACCATGATCACGAGCTTAACAGCGTAAAACGTCAGACATGATATCCGTTCAATCAGACTCTCAAAGCAATCATCGAGTTCCTGAACGGAGTGAGATTCAATTTAACCCCAGAGAATGGCATGCTTGACTCAGAATATGAGCTATTCAAGCACACAGTTAACAATAATTGGTGATAAGTCACTGCCCGTGATAGATTATTTAGTGCGGCAATCTTACATAGTGTACAGTCCCCATCAGGTTGAAGGCCCCCAGAAGCCAGAGAGAACAGTTTGGAAAGAAGTCGGCAGGAAACGAGCATCAGTATTACCACAGTACCGGGTTTCGGATAACGTCCTTGCTCTGCTCCGATTCCTCCGCAAGCAAGTCATCAATCCGCTTCTGAATTCTGGCACCCGACTCCGGCTCATAAAGCATGGCCTGTTGCAGATAACTCACCGCGGCGTGGCGGTGCCCAAGCCCTTGGCAAGCCATTGCTGCGCGGAACGAGAGCTTCGCCTTGGATCTGGAGATGTAATAAAGCATTTCCTCATCAGCTTCATCAGGTTTGCCGAATGGTTTGTGGGAGGTCAAAAAGGCTATGCCCTCCTCCGCATTCCGGCGTGCTTGCTCATAACCTTCAAGACCCTCAGGCTGCGACTCCCTGGCTTTGTTCAACAGCATTTGAGTACGACTCGCATAACCATCTGCAGAAAGCAGCCACAGGAATATCCCCAGATCGTGACCCTTATCTTCTCGAATGCATTGCAGATGACACTCCCAGATCACGCGCGCAAATTTAATCGCCATGGTATATCTTTCTACCGCCTCCGCATAAAGTCTTACACGCGCCTTCTCCGCGCCTTCGTTCTATAGGCTCTCTAGTTTACACAGATGGTCGCCGGCGTCGTACTGGCCAATGCATCTCTTCCGCAGTTTTGCAGCCCAGGTCTCCGAGATCGAGGCGTCGGGGAGCACTCCGACAAAGGTTGGTGACAGCAGTCCATCTACGATGGGGCTGAGAAGCAGCTGTTCGATCTCCTCTTCGGTGTGTGAGAAGCGACTGTGGAGTTTAACCGACAGCGAGGACTGCATAGTCCAAATGTACAGTTTTGGCATCCAGAGCTCGCTGACTAGTGCCGGCAGCGCTGAGGCTTGGATAACAAACGCCGGGCTGTTCTCTGGAGGCAGCCTGTTGTCAAAGTGGTACAAGCCCAGAGTCATGGCTATCTTGTTGGTGAAACATGTTTTGGAGGGCTGCTTGGCCAAAATTGGAATCTCCCTCCGGAATATCATCGATGAGGGTGGCATCATTGCTCTCGATAAGCACAAGAAGATTGCCGGGGTTGGAAGTTCCACTGCTCTCTGAATGCATTTGCCGGCTGGTATAGAGTTTTCCCTGTGTGGACTGGTTCCAAGGCATTCGTGCCCGGCCTGGATTGCGAATGAAGAAATTGGAGTATACCTTAGTACGGATTGTAGTCGGGAGATTCTGGAAGTGAGAATTCAACATTATTGATATAACTGATGGGGGCAGATGACGGGGATTTGCTGCATGGAGGAGTTTAGGAGAGGACGCAAAGAACACGATGGTACCTTAGAGAGTACTTGAGTGGCGCTTAAGGAAGCACTAGGTAGGCACCAGCGCCCAGATACCGAGCACCACACGATACCAACTCTGTGCATGAGCACTGAGCTTTTGCATCATTGATGAAACAACGAGGCTGGAAGCGGAACTTAACCAGGAGCTTGCGATTAATATCACCATCGGAGCCTGGTTGAAATCCGGGCCGACCGCTTCGTTGGGCGCGCACGGAGAGGAACACCAGAAGCGGACCCTGAAAAAGTGATATTAATCGCAAGACTCTGATTGTCTTGGGCGCTTGACGTTCATCCCTGCTGGTCTGATCTTTGCAGATCGACTAGTGCTATGTACTAACCATACCTACCTTACCACCTTACATAGTCCCAGGTCAGTTACCTCATTGCCAGCCTGGTCACCACAAAAGCGCCACGACTGGAGGAAGACATTCAAACGATGTCGAAGCTGCCATGCATCAGGAATACTTTCCCTTGGCGATGAACAAACGGGTGATATTGTTGATACATACTCGATGATTCACACCACCTCAACACCAATCTTGATTGATTCCCAAGCACATTCAACTCATCAATATCTTCGGTAACCCATCAAGAATAGTAGCGCAAAATGAGAAACGTCCCATCTGATAAGAAATCGACAGGCGGTTCTCTACCCAATCCGAACCTTCATATCATTGACCGCCGAATCACCTTCCAAGACCACACCGGCAACGCTGCCATAAGTGCCTGGTACGGACAGTGTAGACGAGGAGGTGATACCTCCCTAAGCTCGACTCCAGTCATGGAGACTAATATGACCATGCCTTCCAGAAACGCCCGTCGCCCCACCCTTCTCCTTCCAAGTCTACGTGACGAATGGTCTCTCCGCGTCCACCGGCCTTCCCCAGAGCCTCCTCCACGCCCTTATCGATCCCCTAGGAGAGCCGGTGCATTACCGCCTCGACGTCTTCTTCCTACCCCAAGGCACCTTAGAGGAATGCATGGCGCACTACCGCGCCGAGAAGCAGGCCCGCGCAGGCAACTGGCCGATGCATACCTTTCCTAGCTACCCGAAGCCGCAGGATCCACACGTTAACTTTCTGGTTGTGGTCCAAGAGCGGGACTGGACCGCTACAGAAGAGGATTTTTGGGGGTCTGCTGGTTCGATCTACCAGAGGCATATGTGGAGAGGAACCCGGATGACCCTCTTGTTAATGGACCTGTCCACTGGATCGGTAAGATGAGGGTTAGATTTAGGGAGGGTGAGTCTATGGTGCCCCGAACGCTGGAGGATGTGGGTATGGACCTATACAATGTTGTGACACAGAAGTATTGGACAAGATCGCTTAGGGAGGAGTACGACGAGTGGTATGAACAGAACAAGGGATATGATCGATAGGCTTACTTAGACAACGATCGTGGCCCCTAATTTCTCCAATGCATTATAGATAATAGTCCTAGATCACGCCCGCACACTTCATCGCTGTCGAATAGCTTCCTATCACGTGACACCAACTCTGTGCCAACTGTGCCAGGAACTCCATATCAAACACGATTGTTCCAACACTCCCATCCCTCGTATCCGCCGCGCGCAAATACAGAGCCACGGTGTCGCATCGTGCTAAGCCGGACAAAATATGTGGTAACTCACACGACGAAGAAACCATCATCCGCGCCTGCAAAGACGCAAATATCCACACCTTCCTCACTTCCCTGCCAGAGGGCTACGAGACGCAGGCCGGCACCCGGGGTCTGAGCCTCAGCGGTGGGCAGCGCCAGCGTCTCGCCATCGCCCGCGCTCTAGTCCGCAACCCTAGTATACTGCTTTTAGACGAAGCGACAAGCGCGCTCGACAGTCATAGCGAAGCGGTTGTGCAGCAGGCGCTCGCGACGGCAGCAAAGGGGCGGACGACGATCGCAGTCGCGCATCGGCTGGCGACTGTCAAGGACGCAGACTGCATCTTTGTGATCGATGGCGGACGGGTTGTGGAGTTCGGGAAGCACAAGGAGTTGTTGGTGCGGAGGGGTGGTATTGGAGGATGTGTGAGGCGCAGGGGCTGGAAGTGGAGCTTGCCTAGGGTGTCTACATTGCGAGTGTGAGTCACTTTGTATCATATGTTGCCGCATGTTCCGGGTCCTCAACGTAGAAGCGCCATCTATGGCTTTGTATTCATTCATCACTCCTCACACTTTATATGCTAGTCTAGATATGTAATTTGCTCGATCATTGGTAGACACGTCAAATGCCTACGGCTGCGCAGCATTCAGGACGTGAACAAGTCTCTGACGAGCCCAGCGTCATCGACCTTGACTTTGATTTAGGATTACCGTTTTCGGGAGTCAAAATCCCTGATAGTACCGATCAAATAACGAATGGGTATTATCGCGGCCGTAAAGTCATATCATCACGTGCTGGAACGCGGCACTGGAAGCGGCTTAGTAGCGATCTCACAGATCCAAACCGCGGGGAAGCCGCATGGCAACGCTGCAGGGCTCTCCTGAGGGGTCCCCCGGTTCCTGAACCCCACATTTCGGATGTCGACATGCTGAAGATGATCCCAGCTACAACGCCGTTGCCGACACCAAGCTATGGTGCTGTGGGGCCTCGGCAACAGTCAAACCACCCAGCTGTTGAGGACTACTTCAGGAAACGCAATCTTTCTGGACAAGCGCCCACATTCTCTGAACACCAGTCCGTCTAATCACGAAGTCAAGCTTCCACATCAACGATGCCAGGACGCCTTCAGGACAAAGTCGCCATAGTCACCGGCTCATCCAGCGGCCTCGGCCGCGCGATCGCCCTCGCATACTCTGCTGAGGGCGCGCATGTCGTCTGCGCGGACCTCGTTCCCACCGCCCGGACGGACGTTGTTATAGACCAAGAGCAGGGGAAGCCTACACACGAAGAGATTAGCAAGGGCGGCGGGAAGTCGATCTTCGTCAAAACGGACGTCGGCGATGCGGAGAGCGTGGAGAACCTTGTACAGGCGGCTGTGAAGGAGTATGGAAGGCTCGACATGTGAGGAACAACTGCCGCATCCTCGGACCAAGGCTCGGTGCACTTGAACATTGCCGCATTTCCGCCGCATTTTGGTACGGGAGGATGCGGCAACGGCTAGGTGCACCGAGCCTTGGGTCTGCTTGAGAAGATTGTCTGACAGTGTGGGGGCGCGTAGAATGGTGAACAACGCTGGAATTGCCATTATGAAGGACGGCCTAAAGCTTACCCACGAGGAGTCGGACGAAACGTGGAATAGAACGATGCTGATTAACTCTACCGGCGTTTTCTATGGGTGTCGGGCCGCTATTAAGCAGATGATGAAGCAGGACCTGCATCCAAGTGGTGATCGGTACGCGTCGTGGCTCGCTGGACTTTCACGCGTTCGCAGCTAACGCATTGTGGTAGAGGTTGGATCGTGAATACAGCAAGCATGCTTGGATTGGTTGGGTTCGCGGGAGCCAGTACGTAGTGCCTGTTGAGTCCCAAGTGCTGGTGCTGCGCTAGGAGACATTCGATTTTCCAAGTTACTGACAAGAGTCGCAGCCGCCTATGCAGCCTCAAAGGGTTCCGTTGTACTGATGACAAAGACAATCGCGCTCGAGTATGCGCCGCACAAGATCCACTGTAACTGCCTCTGTCCAGGATGTGAGTTTTCCTTGATGATTAAACCTGCATCTGAGCCAGGGTCAATACATGGCTAACTGACTGGAACTGTAGTCGTAAACAGCGCCATGATCAAGCTGCTCACGGACGATAAAGCCACGCAAGACCATCTTGTTGCGCATCACCCATGGGGTCGCCTCGGCGAGCCTCGAGATATCGCTCGTGCCGCAGTCTTCTTGGCGAGTGAGGATGCAGCATGGGTGACTGGTGTTCCGCTGCCTGTCGACGGCGGATATACTGCGCAGTAATCGTAACGATGTCCAGCTAGGCCAACAGCGAAGAACCTGAGAGAAGTGGCAATGGATTTCTCTGACACTTGAAGGCGGTATCTGTCGTTATCGTAAAGCGACCGGGAACACTCCCGGATATCGCGAGCAGCACTCACACTGGTGCGCGGCGCAGCTGAAGCGCGGAGGTCGTTGGGGCGCCTTGCTTCGCTGTGAAGTGCGTCCGTATGCCCAATTCTGTGCTAAGATGAAGCGTCGAAGTTGCGCTCCATAAGTTTTAAGATACTGATAGATTACGGACCGCAAGCTCTTGTACACGAACCAGCTGCTGAGGCTTACCGAGTCTCTGAACAAATTTGATAGTAGTACGAACATGGCATTCGCCGATAAGTTAGATAGCCACCCGTTAACGAGCGCGGGACGTACAGTGTCTCTCATCAAACAAGGTATCGGCTCCATCACCCACAGCCAATATAATGCTTGCAGGGTTAGGTGACTAGGTCTGCTCCTGGATCTCGAGTAAATACCCATCCGGATCCGTGGCTAGCACAAACCCGCGAAACAGCGCATTTAGACTTGGCGACAGAGTCGAAACCTGCGCTCGGATTCCATAGTAGATCCCGAGATCTTGCGTCGCGTTCTGGCCAACTCTCTTCAAGATAGGCACGCTGTAATCATCCAAGCGGGCCTGCAGAGCCAGAATGTCCGGGACCACGAGACCGAGGTGTCCAAACCCGTTGGTGCGGGAATCGACCTCCGGGGCGTCCTTAACCACAATCAGCTCAGGGCGCACTAATTGAGGGCCTCTCGCAGTCTGGAAGAGCGCATGCCACGTAGCAAGGGGCTAGAACAAGACGAGCAACAAGACGCGTACGAACCCTCACCCATATAAACTCAATCAACCCCTCCGTATTCCGCTGCTCTCTCAGCATCTCCTCGCCCGTCTGGTAGCCCGTGCCGTTCTTCCCGCCGGACGGGTAGCCCATGTAAGTGATGGTGTAGTTGTCCGACTCCACGAATGTGAAGACGTGGCGGAAACCAAGTACTTCGCCGTAGAAGGCCCGCGTTGCCGTAATATTTTGCACTTGTAGCGCGACGTGGTTGAGTGTGTATCCCAGGGTGGCTGGGTCGGCGGGCCCGTCTGTGCCGATGATGAACTGAGAGTTGGTGGAGGTGTTTGTGGGTGTGCAGGCGCTTGCGAGGGGGAGAAGAGATGCTACGGCAGAAAGAAGGAGGAATAGAAAGCGGTTCATGGTTGGTATCAATTGATTGGGTGACTGGAGAAGATGTCGTAGGACTTGATCAAAAGGCTAGAGGGTGGGAGAGCGAGAAGACGTGTAACTCGAGAGAGCAGAAAGGAAGAAGCATGTTTAAAGAGCACCCGCGATGTGCTCTCTCATGCAGGACGAACCGTCATATCCATACAGCTGGGCCGTTAGTCGCAAGTAGCTGCTTGATGGCACCGGAAGATGTACTGTATCGGAATGATAGTTTTGTTGCTGTTGTAACGGCGGATCGCAATCCTAGGCTGTGTCCTAGCTAACAAATCACTGTTGGGTCCTTCTGCACGTTGCCAAAAGATGGCGTCGCGCTCTTCGTTGTTCCGTCAGTCTACGGAAGAACTCACGATACGGAGCCGCCTCCGTATTCCAAGCTTGCGAAGACAGGTTGCCTAGGTATCTACAAATCGGCCCCCACTCGCAGGTGTTTGCAGAGAAATAGGCGGTTATTAAGAGACGCACTTTAGAGGTGTTATGTGTAGGGAAGCATATAGGACGTTTCGGCTTTATAACAGATGATTGAGGTCCATTAGTCTGTATCCGGAGTTACGATAGGGAATTGCGGCTCTGCGGCCACTAAGAAATCCGTCGCGTCGAAACGCGTGCCCCACAATCGAGCCCGCAACTTGAGGTGATCCTCTTCGTTACAGTAAACATACCTAAATATTCCAGCCCTGGAAAAAAGCTATCGCACACATCAACTCTTGCCCTCAATCCAACATGCCACTCATCCGCAAGCGCCGCGCCGTAAGCCCATCGCCCTCCCGCGCCTCCGTACTTAGCTAACCCAACATCCGCAGCCCACCGCTGATGACGAAGCCTCAGAAGCCTCACAAGAGAACACTCCAGCCGCAGCAACGCAGCGACAGCGGCGGCGACCCTCCCCCGCCTCAGAAGCAGGCGACTTCGCTGATGGAGACGAAGATACCCAAGGCGACGCGACCCTGGAGCAGATGGTGAAGAAGCTGGTGCGGTTTGCGCTGGCGTGCGAGTATGCGAGACAGCCGATCAGGAGAGCAGACATTAGTGCGAAAGGTGGGCCACCTCTGCAGCGAGTCATGATGAGAGGTGTGGTTGACTGAGTACAATAGTACTGGGCACACACGGGAGACAGTTCAAGGCGGTTTTCCAGGAAGCGCAGTTGCAGTTGAGGGCCACCTTTGGGATGGAGATGACGGAGCTGCCGCTGAAGGAAAAGGTCACACTTCAGCAGCGACGAGGTACTGACTTCTGACTCCCTAATATATAGCCACAACACTAATACAGCGCCCCAG
Source organism: Coniosporium tulheliwenetii (assembly GCA_030247845.1). NCBI lineage: Eukaryota > Fungi > Ascomycota > Dothideomycetes > Coniosporium > Coniosporium tulheliwenetii. Next base: position 602,589 of record JAPDRP010000023.1, on the reverse strand, counting down.
CGGCACAAAAGACCGAAAAAGCCGCAACAAGCAGCAACGCCTGGGTCCTAACCAGCACGCTCCCCTCCAAATTCAAGACTCCAGCCATCCTGCCTCCACCGCGAATCCCCACCTCCGCAACCGAAAGCGCCTACGTCGCCCTCTACACCTTCATCATCTCAGTCATCTACCTCGCAGGCGGCCAGCTCCCCGAAGAGAAACTAGAACGCTACCTCAAGCGCACAAACGCCGACCAAACCACCCCAGTCGACAAGACGGACAAACTGCTGAACCGCCTCATCAAAGAGGGCTACATTGTGAGGAACAAGGACACGTCGGGCGGAGAGGAGATTATGGAGTATATGGTGGGGCCGAGGGGAAAGGTCGAGGTGGGCGAGCAGGGTGTTGCGGGGCTGGTGCGGACGGTATATGGGGAGGGCGCGACGGAGGAGCTCGAGAAGCGGATTGAGCGGAGCTTGGGGCTTGGGGAAAGGAACCGGGTGGTGGCTGCGACGGCTACAGCGAATGGTACGCCTGCGGAGGGGAGAGGGCGTGGTCGGCCTAGACGGGGCGATGATGATGGATGAGCGGTGGAGTATTGAGACTGGGAGAGGAGTTGTCTCCGGCGGGCTTCCGAGCGTTCAGGCGTCAGGCGTCAAGGCATTGATGACGAATGTCGGCTTTGACGGCTTCTTGTAGAGCAGAGGAGCACGGCGCTGTCGATGCGCTGTCGATTGCACGCGCACTCAGCACGATGTCAGCACATGAAAGAAGTGTAGAAGTCGCCAGCCGCGAGGAGGGGCGGCGGGCGGCGCTGGATGGCTGAAGGATCCCGATGGGTGCGGCAACTGAGGGGAAAGCTGAGGGTTTCTCAAGCACTTACGGACAAGGCCAGAGCGCACGGTCCAACCCGCCGCAAACCACCGCCTCCGTCGATCTTTCGGTTCTCCTCTCACACCAACTCACTCTTACACACACAACAACGCGCCCACAGCACTACAGTCCACATTATTCTTCTTCTTCGTTCATCATGAGAAGACCTAGCTGTTAGGCTATCCTTCCTGCTCACCACTCGCGACCGGAGCGATCCGTCAACAGCCATGGCTTTCAAGCTTTCGGAACTTCTCAATCCTGCGCCGGCCTCTGATCCGTCGTCGCCAGCTCGCAAGGACAGTTCACCGCCGTCGCAGACGTCAGATACGCGAGCGGCGCTTTCTTCGATGCAACCGCCTGCTTACAACAACGCGTACGCGCCTGCGACGACAATCTACGAAGCCGCCGACGCCCTCACTGCTCTAGCCAACGGCGCGCCACTGTCAACCACCTACGCGCACAGCAATAGTCTTCCGTACGAGTCGCATAACGATCGACATTCATCACCCACATCATACTCAGACGCGCGGCGCATGAGTGCGTACGGAGTGCCTGCGACGCCGGTCGAGCCTTCACCGCCGACCGACGGTACAAAGCGCTCGCCAACTCTAGATCAGTACCATCACGGCTCCAAATCGCCCGAAGAACAACGGCGACAGTCGATGGCGTCAAGGTCTTCACCTCCACCGCGACTTGCGCCCATCCAGTCCCTCACTGGCGCGCTGAACAACATGATCGACGAGCGACAGTCTCAGAACTCCACTTTCTACGGACACGACACCTCGCGCATCCTCTCACCGCCGGCGAACTACAGTGCGCAGAACGGACTCTCTCAGCTGGACTATGTGGCGCAACATCGCGAGCCCGACTACGTCCGCGACGAACCTACCTTAACACAGATCCGCCAGACGTCGACCGGCCCCGATATTGACACTCACGCGGCGGCGGTCGACCAAGATCCGATCCCACGACCGCCTGAGCCTTCACCGTCCTCTCGAATCAAGGCCGAGACTTCACACACACCACCCGAACCCAAACCCTACGAACCCGCCATGCCGCGCGAGCGCACAAAGTCAGTCGCAGAGCCCACACTCGATCCTGAGACCCTCAAAGCGGTCGCCGAGCTAAAGAACGAACACGGTCTCCGCGGCGCAAGTCGCGACACCTCCGCCGCCTCCCCCCAGCCACCACAGCCGAGCCCAGCAAACCCACGGCGCCTTCACGCAAGCGTCCCGCGCCCAAAACCTCCGCCGCCGCCACGAAGAAGGGCGTCGCGAAGAAGCCGGCCGCCAAAAAGCGCAAGATCTCGCCCGATACAGCGGCAGCAGCAATCCGCTCCGGAACACCCGCCTCCCAGACTTCCAAGAAGGCTGCCCCAAAGGCGCTCAAAGGGAGTCAATCCGGCACTCCCGCGTTCGGTTCCTCCCCGCCCCCGCTCAACCACCGCGCCCTCCCCAGCCCCCTCCTCGCACCCCTCGCACGCCGCCTCCGACGACGCCGACGCCGATGCCATGGGCTCCGACAGCGAAGTCTTCTGCATCTGCCGCAAGCCAGACGACCACACGTGGATGATCGCGTGCGACGGCGGGTGCGAGGACTGGTACCACGGACGGTGTGTGAATATGGACGAGGAGAACAGCAAGGTCATCGACAAGTATATCTGTCCCAACTGCGAGGCTAGGGGGAAGGGAGTTACGACGTGGTTGCCGATGTGCAGGAATAGCGGGTGTAGGCGGC